>LXGT01000104.1:0-89056 GCA_001640655.1 Endoconidiophora laricicola | reverse complement strand
AGAGGAAACCTGAACACAGCGCCTTAGACCGCTCGGCCATCTTGCCACTGTTGTTGTTGTTGTTGTTGTTGTTGTTGTTGTTGTTGTTGTTCTATTTATTCTCTACCGAGCTATCTACGGCTGGCGCGCGTCGTTTGATTGCGTAGCAATGTAGGTAGACGTTAGATACACACACACACATACGGCTGGCGTTTCAAGTCCAGTATCGTCGTCCGAATGTTCCAATCCTTCAAGATTACTAACATTGACCCTTAGATGACTGCTTTTTCCACCGACTTAATAATAGTTAAACCTAGGTAAGACGTTATACTGTCGTTCAGATCCCGGTCACTGTCCGTGCCGTAGGGTTTTTAGGTCCGGTACTCCGTCCTACCAGGGTCCTACCAGGGGAGCGCAAATCCAAGCAGAAAACAGAAAACAGAAGAAAAAGTAAAGACCAGTGAAAGTGTAGTAGATCCTTTCGGTAGATCTAGCAGTAGAGATTCCATCTTGCGGTGTTGTTCACTTGTCAAGCAGGTGGGGGGAGAGGGCGGGGTATCTATACTCAGAGCTCTCCAAACTTTTCATTCATGGGGGGGACTTCAGTTGCTGTGTGTGTGGTGATCTTTGGATGATTGCCTTAATCAGTGTTGCTCTGCCCTTGACAGAGATCAACAGCTTCTGGACAAAGGCTTTGCTCCATGGCTTCGAGACCTTCGGGCATGACCATGCATGTGTCTCTTCTTTGTCTTTGCCGCAGCTTTGGCATTGATTCACGGCTGTCAAGTGCTTCATTCTGAGGTGGTACGCTGCAAAGTCACCGTGGCCTGACATAGCCACCATGACTGTTCCTTGGTGCATACGGGGGCCTTCTGGAATGTCCAGTTTGTTACGTTTGGGGAATTCCATGAGTTTCCGGGTGGAGTGGTCCCTGATGGCCGTCTGTTCTTTGAACCAGTTCATGTGTGTCTGGTGTAGGTCTTCTTGAAGCCATTTCTTGGCTCTTGCCAGAGACATGGTGTATGCATGAGTTTCCACAGCTGAATTGCCTGCCAGGGCGTCAGCTCTCTCACAGCCTTCAATGCCGCAGTGTCCTGGGATCCAGATGCAGTGTATCCTGAGGGTGGGGTGTGATTCCCTAAGGTTCTGCGCCAGTCTCTTGGCGCAACAGTCTATCTCAAGTTGCGATATCCCAGTACCTCTTGGCGAGGAGTTCATGCGCTTGACTACTGCCTGGTTGTCTGTGCGGATCCAGATGGTGTCGCTACTTTCAGTGAGTCGCACGTTCAAGCTCAGTAAACCTTGCTTGATCGTGTGGATTTCTGCGTCGGCGACTTCAGCCCATCTCCTACACGGGGTACTCCCGTAGGTGATGACCTCTCCGTCGCGTTCTGCTGACCATCCTGCTCCTGTCCAGCCGTCAGCCTGCCTTGAGCCGTCTGCGCATAGCCAGATGTCAGAGGCTGGGCATCTTTCTTTCCAAGACGTGTGGCGAGTGGCTGCTCTGTCCTTCGGGAAGCTTTCTACCTAAGCGTCTTCGGGGGGTCTATCCATTGTTGGTGCGTCATTGAATAATGGGCCATATCTGGGAAGAGGCATGAGTATAGACCGAAGTATCTCCTTCTGGTGTCCGTGGTGTCTCAACTTGTACAGTGGATGATCTTTGCCCAGCGTGTACCATCTGATTGCTTCCCTCTTTACTGCTGCATCAAGTGCAATCTCAATTGGTGGGAAATTCGCTGCCATGTGGATAAGTGCCGTGGGGGTGGTGCGGTAGGCGGGGAGTGCGGCCAAGAGCGCTCTCCTGAGAGGCTTCCCCAGNTTCCTCGCGCCCCGGGTTTCCACCAAGTCGCTGCTGCATAGATAGCTGTTGACATTATTCCTACTTTCACCACTTGTACCAGCTGTTTCACAGGGGCGCCGTGTTTGCAACCTCTGAGGATCGCCAGGATGTTCACTGATCTTTCAAGTTTTCCTGCAATCTCGTCAACATGTGCCGAGAATGTGAGTTTCCTGTCAAGGCGGACTCCCAGCCATTTGAGTGAGCCGTTCTCCGGTGTGGCTTTCACTGTGGGAGCTCCCGTCAGTTTCAAGTCAGGGTTGTCAGTTGGGGTGTTTTTCCTTGTTATATGCAGCAGTTGAGACTTTTTGTGGTCGAGTTGAAGGCTGTTGTCCGCACACCAGGTGATGGTGTATTCCATGGCCACCTTCAGATATCTGATGCAGTTTTCCCAGCACTTTCCCTTTATCAGCCAAGGCCCATCGTCCATGTATCCTCTCAGGTGGCTTGACCAACTGTGGTATAGAGGGGCCATGAAGAGCATGTACAGGATCGGGGAGATTGGTGACCCTTGCGGGAGACTTCCACTCGTAGGTTCTGGCTCTTCTGTGGTGCCGTCCAGCGATATTTGCGATGTTCTGGAATCCAGAAAGGACTGTACCCATCTACATACGTGACTAGGCCAGCCTTGCTCCTTGAGTCTGGTGACCATTCTGTTCGGGAGGATGCCGTCAAACGCTCCACGGATGTCGAACGTCAAGACCGAAGTCAGTTCTCCTCTGTCCATGTTTTCTTTGATCTCATTGACGAGCTCCAAAGTTAGGTCCGATGCTGCTCTCTTTGGCAGAGCACATACGTAATTCCAGAGGAAGATCTCTTTCTTCATTGCCTCTTTTGTGAGTCTTCTGGCGACTATCCTTTCCAGGGCTTTGCCAAGGGTGGGGAGGAGGGATATGAGCCGGTACGACTTAGGATCTGATCTGTCTCTTTCCCAGGCTTCGGGAGTGCTATCAATTTGGCTTCTTTGAAGCATGTCGGATGAATGCCCTGTCGGAGGCATCCGTTGAAGAGGTAAGTGATGAGGTTACCTAGTACTGGCCAGCTCAAAGCTAACAATCTATTCTGGATTCCATCTTTGCCAGGGGCCGTGTTAAGCGGCTTCTTGATAGCTTCTTCCACTTCTGCTTTGGACAAGGGTGGCCATGCTTCCTCTGAGTTATCCTGTGTTTCCGGGCGCTCCAGGCCAGGTAGCCCGCTGCCAGTAAGATGCGCCTTGCGCAGTGCGCGGATCTTGTCGAGTGGGGCTGTGTATATGACTCCGTTGAGCTTCATCGCCGGGGACTGTGACTTCTATGGCCTTGCGAGCCACTTCGCTGCCTTGTGTACATCAGGGAGGGAGGTCATGTTTGAAACGAGGTTTCTGTAGAATCCCTTAGAAGCTTTGGAGATTTCCTGTGATAGCTTCTTCTTGGGGTTTGCATGGTCGGTTCTGGCTGCATGTATTTCTGTGTCGAAGTTCGCAGCTCCAGCCTGCTTCATCTCGTAGAGAGAGACCTGAGTGTCCTTTTGGTTTTAACTACCTCATGTCTCTTAACGTGGCATGTCTCATTGCACCATTTGTACCCTGAGCCGGTCACCTTTTTCAAAGGCGTGGCTGTCTCGAAGGCACTTTGTATGGCATGGATGACTTCGGATGCTGCGATTTCCATGGAGGGGGCGTGGCTTCGCCAGTCTTCTGGGAGGGTGTGCATCAGTGACGCCGCTGCCGAAAGGCAGGCTTCCCTGAATATGTCCGTATCCATGTCAGTGAGGCGCCTAGTTGGACCCTGCCTTCATTTTAGTTTGTGTCACAGAAATCTCGATTTCTTGGGGAGAGTGATCGCTTCCGCATTCTAAGTCTCCGCTCATCTGATATCTCCGCATTTTGCCCCACATGTTCGCGGATACAAAAGTAAGGTCCAGGACGCCTCCTCTGTCGTGAGTGGCGACGGCATTCTTGTTCGCACAGATGAGTCTCCTTTGTTCAGTCCAATCTACTAGTCTTTCCGCGTTTGGGCTGTTCCGGGCCACCGTGTAGTCCCATTGTGTTTGTGAGTTGAGTGTCTATGTCTGTCAGTAGTTTGACTGCTTCGTTTGGCCTTGCGCTCGCTTCCCCGGCGTTATATACCCCGATCACCAAGAACGTATCTCCTCTACACTGCGCCATGACCGCGCTTATGTCTGGGTGTTGGGGTAAGTCACAGGAGGGGAAGATATTGAACGATGAGTCTTTTCTGACGAAGCATATTGCCCGCTTCCTACCCTGTCCTTCTGCTATTGGTTCTGCCAAGGTGAACTGAGGGTGTAGTGATGTTCGGTCCAATCTGCAGGGAGGTTCTTGGACCAGAACTATGTCTGTACCCCTAGTGAAAGCTAACTCCAGAATGCTTTATGTGCTCCTGGGATCCGCTGAACGTTTGCTTGGATTACCTTAAGGTGATTGTTGCTGTTGTTTCTACCGTACGGTTCTCTATTCATTCACAGGCTTATTGCCCCTTCTGTGTCGGCTGAGGGGTTGAAGTCCTGGCAGGAGGCGCAATGATCTCTGCGGGGTTCTCCCTGGGTGCTGCTGGGGAGGAGGCTGTAGCCGCGGGATGGTCTTTGATTTGGTGGCCGGAGCCGCATTCTTTGCAGCGGATGGCAAAGTTGCAGTTTTTCGTTTGATATTTGCGACCGCAGCGGTCGCATTGCGCGGGTGCTAGAGGCTTTCCTGTCGGGCGACGGACCGTTCTTGTTAAGCCTAGAATTTCCAGCGAGCGGGGAGTCTTCTCCGGCTTGCAGATAGCCACGCGGACGCCTTGCATGGAGTGGTCCTGCTCGTATTCCCTCCAATCCAGCAACTTGATGATGCCTCTGACATCCTCTACTGAAGTCCGGCGGGAGACCAGCTGATCGTTCTCGATCGTGTTGATTCGTGTCGGTATGTTCGGGATTATAAATTTGTCCCAGAACTCTTCCTTCTCAATCGATACGGCTGCTAGAAGGTTCCCAATTCTTTCCTTTGCAGCTCTGTCCACCTCAGTATCCTTCATGGTCAGCGCTAGACTGGTTTTTGTCTCGGCCACCTTGGTAACCATCATTTGTCCTTTCAAGATGCCGCGGTTCAGTCGCTGCCTGATGACTGATGTGTTGACGGTTCTCCATTTGGAGTCGTCAAACAAAGTGACCATGTATCGGTTCTCAGCACGTCTCTTAGGAGGTGCTGGGGTCGAAGAGCTTGGCTTAGCCAGTAAGCCGGTCCTGACTGGCGCGCTCTGGGGCACCTGTTTGGTGCTGGCTGCGGCCTTCTGTGCCCACGTCAGGGGGATGTTGCCCTGGGAGGAGGCGGTCTTGGGAGCGTTGATTGCCTTACGCTGGTGGCCTGGGGCTCCCATCAGGTCCTGCCGGAGCTTGGTCCGGACCAGCGTCTTGATCTCCGTCATGACATTGTGTATCGCTTTGCGTGCGGTCGTGTCGTTCTCTGCGAGGCCTGGATTCGCTTCGAAGCGGTCCAGTGCTTCAGCCAAAGCTGTCAGTCCTCTCTTCATGGCCTCTCTGTGCGTTTCCGCCTCTACCCAGACTCCATACAACAGCGAGCTAAATCCACCTTTAGACCTTTCGGTCTCTGTTCGGTCCGTTGGGGGGTCTTGGGGTGGGGGGCGTTCGGGTGTGGGCTTGAATTGCCCAGGTGGGTTTCGGGAGGGTTGCGCGTCAGCCTCGCGAGGCTGACGCGTCTGGTCTACCATGTCTATGGTCGTATGTGGAAGATTGAACACTAGTAGACGTTATATCTGACAACCGATACGAAGCCACGCCCCCGCGTCGTTTGATTGCGTAGTGACATATGTAGATGTTTAATATATACACACACACACACACACAGCCACGCCCGCACCTGACGCAACAATTTAAGGTTCCGTCGGTGTACAGAGTTGAGTGGCTAGATGGCCAGCACCGCCCCGTAACGGGCCGGATCCTTACCGCAAGGTCCGGACATGGTGACTTCGCAGCTTACCACATCCCCTTCAAGCTCCAAAATGCCTCCTCGGAGTACCCTTTCTGTGGGCTCCTCAGAGAACCATCCACCCACGGACTTGCTCCAGTAACATACGGAGCCTAGCATCAAATTTTGTCAAGATACTACTAGTATTTGACCAAAACACTTAAAACCAAGTGCCAGGAGTACCACCGGCAAAGGCGAAGACAAGGCGGAGGAGGGAGTGGAAGCGGTTGAAGGGAACAGACACGAGTAGAGATATGAGGTGTTTCTTGGTTTCTGTTCGTTGTAAGTTTTTGTAAGCTTTTTGAAAAAAAAAAAAAAAGGGTTTTCGCGTTGTGCTACGAACCTTAGATGCGAGCTCAATAGAACTTCGAAGATTAATTTATTGCGGTTTTTATTGCTTTGGGTTATGGAAAGATAATCGAGCTGGTACTCTATGGAGGGAGCCTTAAGCAGAAGGCTTTGAACTTTGTCCGGTAACCAATTTGGCGTCGTTTGATTGCGTAAAATATACACATACTAACCCTAACACTGACTAACACTTGGCGTCGCATAATCTCCGTGATTTCAATAGACGTTAACTATATACAACTACAGATACACACACACACACGCACACAATAGCTAACAAATCGAAGTTCGCGTTCGCATCTAGTGTCTAACTATATTGCTGCTTCAAGATGCAGGATTCTGCCTCTTTTCCGTTTTGTTTAAGCTTAGTAATTATTGAGTAAGATGGCAGAAGTATATGCAGGTTAATTTTGCTACATAGTTGCTAGTACACACGCATAGAAACTCTATGACAATATATATGCTTCGTAGTATCAAAACATCGTTCTCTATACATTCCGTATATATGGAACCCTTTCTTTCAAGTCCTTACGACCATGCTACGCACTATGGCCTCCCATTTGAAACTAGACCACATGGACCGCATACGCGCTACGTTCACGTGACAGCTTTACCAACAGATCTATGACTTGTGGTACACTGGCTTACCCAAGGGATTGATGTTTCCATCCGAAGTTATTGCTAAGAAATGGTTTGGCATAGGCTCGCCTGAGGGAAAGCTCGTATTTGACGACTAATGCCGTTAGCTCAGCTCGGCGCTAGCCCTCCCCGCCCCGGACGTATCCCCCCGAAGCTGCTGAATACTTTCGAGCCGAGCGTGCCCAGAACTTGACTATAGCGGCGCCGTTATTTGGAGCTGATAGTCCATTTCATAGTACTATAAGGGGAATCAGCGCGGACGGCATCGAGACTGCCTATACAAAAGAGGTGGCTGATTAGGCTTTCTGCTTGATTGTATCGCTAGACGATATCCCGCGGAAGACGATTCGCACGATATAAGAACTAGTCTATACGCACTACAGCCGTATTTCGCGACCCACGCTCCACACACCTTTATCCTTCCAGCTTGAGATGCGACTCCATCTCTATCCATTCATTGGTCGTTGCTCATTAAGTCTGCCAGATATTCTGGTACTTACCACTCACGCACAGTGAGAGACTGGAAGATCATATGCTACACAGTGAAATAATAGCGTTGTGCCAGGCAGAGATTGAAGGAGAGCTAAAAAATGAGAAAGAGGACAGAAAGGAGGAGGGAGGGAGAAATCCAACAGGTACTCCAGTATTTGGAGCACTCGCTAGGCGCTGAGAAGGCGCATATCGATATTGTAAGGGTTTAGAGCCCACTTGTATTGGCTAAGGTTAATCTTAGCCGTACTGCTCAGAAAGACATTGATAGGGACCCGTCGCGCCTTGTTTCTGCAGGCTAGTTTTTCTTTCTTCTCTATCGGTCTCAGTTTACTTAATCTTTTACGACTTACTTTCTCTGCGAATTCTCGTATATCGTCTCAGATATTCTGCAGAAGTTTGGCCGCTATCCATACCGCAACGAGCACATGGACCGACTGACGACGCCGGAAGAGGCAGATTTCCTTCGATGGAGCTACTTTTGGCACCAAGGCGCAAAAGAATTATTCATAAATAACACTGACAGTACAAGCAATATATACGTTGATTTAACGCCCTGTTAACCTTGTTTTCCCTAGTCAACCCTACTTGTGGCATCTGAAGAGCCGGGAACCTCCATCCCTTCGTGTGTCTCTTCTACTCGATGAATATCATCCTCATCCTGATTGTCTCTTTTTAAGTATTGCTGGAAGAAGTAGACCAGAATTTGCGCCATGAAAACCTGCTCGATAGTATATAGTAGTACAGGAATCTGGACATACGACACCGTCAATGGCGTGCTTTGTGACCACATGGCAGCTACTAGTGGTATACCTAGACTCGTCGTCTTGGCTGCGCCGCAGAAACATACGGCAACAGCTTGTTTTCGAGCTAGACGACGTACGCTGATGACGCGCCGGACAGGCTGTGGCAGCCACCTGAAGCGTGGGTTTTCGGCAATTAACGCGTTGATTGATCTTGTGAGGCCGAGACTTGGCCGAGAAAGCAGAAGGCAAATAGCGGTGAAGAGGAGATATAGCCCCAGGTTCAGGAAGATGTCGAATATAAGAGACGCTGTGGGAATGGAGAACAAAGCACCGGTATAGAAAGCGTTAGAGAAGGTTGTCCTAGATCACAGATTAGTGAGCGACTTCAATTTAGCATATGAGAGCTTACAGCAAGGAAACATATTCACCATATTAGTAGAATCAAGCAGCACGTTGATATTTTTGTCAAGTACAGTTTACGAAGTGCCCAATCAACTTGTTTCGCCCATAACCAGCGACACGCTTGACCAACTGCCAACGGCAACATGACACTTAATCCGAGTTCTTGACCGACGCTAATATACATGGACCCCAGCGTATCCGGACTAGCCGGCTGCCAGGCAGAGAAAACGTCGGCCTTGGGCAGAAAAGCAAAGACTAGAGCCGGAGCTAAAAAAGCGCCGCCGACGTTACCGATGACGACCTCGACTATGGCCGCAGCCTCGTCACCGCCGGCATTGAGTGTCATAACGACGTTGGAGGCAATAGTCGTCGGGAGGCAGGCGAGTACGATGAGGCCGACGAAAACGGGGATGTCGATGGTTTCGTCCCGCACGGCACCGGCTGCGAGAGAGATATGGACGACGGCTGATATAGCAGGACGAGACAAGGTTCTGTTAGTGGAAGAGAAGCAAATAGAAAAAGGAGAAGACCGGCGAGAAATACCAAGCATTATAGCTGGAATCACTAGAAAACTAATTCCTTGCGTCAAAATATGTAGGCGCCAGTTCGAGGCATTCTCGTGTAGTTTCTGTGCCGAAAGCTGTAGTCCACTAACTAAGAATATTATGGCAACGGCGCCGTACATAATTGAATATTCAGAGCGGATAGTTTTGCCGTGCGCAGCAACATCTAGTTATCATTAGTTATTGGCCGTAATTTAACAAAGCCATATACAACTTAGGTATATACACAGTTGTGATATACTCACGTGGAAAGTAGTATCCTAAAACACAGGCAACACCAAAGCCAATCAGCAGCCATTGTTGCAATATAAACTCCAACGCGAGTCTTAATCCGGCACCTATCAGGGACAAGCTGGACCGAGGACTCTGATGGTCGTTGGTGGCCTGGGCAATCTCCATTTATGTTGATTTTGTATCTTATTCGCGGTTTCCATTAATGCCTATTATATAGTATCTTAGAACTGGTAGACAACATAACACTTCACCGCTTATATTTTGAGCCCTGCTTTGTTGTTGATTTTCCACGATATATTAACCATGACATAAACTCAAAGTAAGTGTAGTGAGTTTCTTATCAAGGCAGATTCTTGGACTGAGCTTATACTAATACCTACTAACTAGTTAGTCATAATATTCAAGGTTGCATTTTTGGTTGTTAAAAACGCGCCAATAGAAACGCTGCGGCCTGGGAATAAGCCGGGATTAAGGCAAGACTTGTCTCTTGTTCACTTACACGGAAAGCGGAAAGCGCTTCCAACTTAGTCATCGATGTTTTTGTATCATGGATGTTGATGATATCCCGTAATAGTAGCAACAGTAGCTAATACCGGATAATTGTCAATGAGAGAGTTGTGTTTAGTAAACTGTACACAGTATACTCTTTCTATTCTGCATCGTAGTTTCGAGTTTTCATTAAACACAATGAAGTTACAGGGTCAAATCATTAACTTTCATAAGTTTGCTAGTCCAGATGAAGAAACAAAGATCTCTCTATGAAACTTGGCACAAACCAAAACTCACTGCTACTACTCATAGCCTCACGCTAGTATTCTAAGTAATCGCTATTAGATTGAAAAATGGCTCAAGAAGAGTTCTCAACTATGGAAGAGACATTAACCCTAGCAGCCATGTCAAGATCATGTCATCTCCTACTATCTCTATTATTGTAATTAGCAACAGGGCTGTATATCGCACTGATCTCTGGAACTCACATTGGTGTAACAGTAGATTGTAGACAGCCATATAAGTCAAGGTCTAGCTAACTTCTAAGTTTACTGCTTATCATTTTCTTTCACATTTCATTAAAGCCTTCCCCTATCACGAAACTAACCTAGATTCATCATGCACTCTTCGTTTTCTTGATGATTTTTCCATCAGGCTATAATACTCGCAACTTATAATAGCTAACCACAGATAGAATCGAGGCCCATACCACTATCATCATCTTGAGGCATTAAGCTTTGACTAGGCTTCAAGCGATTATCTCCTTTGACCCCTTAGCTTACAATATGTGCATTGTCTAAATAAAAGTTCTTGCAAAGATATCGGGATGATACTATGAAGAGGTTTCTTTCTACTAGTAGGGTATGTATTTGAGCCAATGGACTATCGTCTCAATGTATATTACATACCAGTAGCAGGCTAGCATGACAACTGAATATAAGCTGTGTAGTTATATTGCCAAGGTGGTGGCCACTTTACCAGGCAGATAGGTCCACGTAGTCATAACAGATGTTGTGCTGGTGGTATCATATGGCAGTATTGCTGTAACATTACAGCAGCTTGATAAGATGGTAGCTACTACTATATTCGACGTAAGTTGCATGATGACAGTCACGAGCGGAAATCGAATATAATGCCAACCTCCGGTCTTCGAGAACCTATACATAGTAGACTAAAGAGAAGGTCCGGTAATGATATGAAAATAAAGTTTGTATCTAAACATTAATTATAATAAAAAAACTGAGGGGTTATCTTTTCAGTCTACCTCCGCTGCCGTATGGCTTATCCACACACTATATATCTGTGTTTTTGTGTTCTTTTCTCTTGGAAAAACTCTTGCCCCGGTAGCATCAAATAAATATAGGATCTTAGAGCATGTCATACGCCGATAATACACTGCAGCCCACAGCAGTGGTCTACGGCACTGTTGGTGACAAGATGGCGTGAGACCATACGAACGATAGATAGATATCTTGATACTTTGGACAGACACAAAAGATGTTGACTTGGCTTACTTCTCCGGAAGCCTATTATCTTAAGAGACAATTCCACTTTGTGCCTCGAGATTCATATGGTGCATAACCTCCCTGATGTGTCAGGCTGTAGGTGAGCTAAGTACAATTAAAACGACTTAAGTAAAGTATAGTTATAGTTATATAAATTAGAATGAATTTGGTAAACTCAAACATATCGAATAAAATGAAATAATATAAGATACTAACTGTAGAATCATAAGTAAGTACCAAGCGGCCAAGGTATTACTTACTAAGTTAGTCCGCATACCCAGACTTAGACAGGTAGGTAGGCGGCATCTAGTAACGTTGTTTGGTAAGAAGACAGACAGTTCAGATCATACACCCTTTCCTATAAATCTATGTCTAAAAACAGGGCTTCAGTTTGTAACAAGTCTATAAATATAACTTTTGATAAATAGCAAGTGAAAATCTGTATAGAATACTTATCGTGAAATGACAACTAGACAATGACCCTTTAGAACTACTACTGACTTACAGGTAGCTAATTATCCTCACAACTTATCTGTGTAATTAACCTCGGAGTAGTACGCTTTTTGTGAGATAAGTAGACTTGTAATATATCATCAACCTTGAGCGCTGCTAGAGCCTAAAGCGTCTGACCAGAGCCTCTACAATTAATTACTTGAGTGAAAAGAACAATTTGTCTATTTCGATGCCTGAAAAATGATGGTACATGGGGCCTACAATATATAATTAACTGTAAGAATATACTTGTGTAATATCACAAGTACCTGAGTTATCATACTCCTATCAGAAATAGCTAGCTAGCCAGCCCCCTTAATCCGTTACTATCTAGATTTAAGATACAAGGCTTTTTTAATCGTTCTTCTCTTATTGTCTACAATGAGATATGCATTTCAATCACTTCAGAGCATCAATCATTGCCCTATATTCAAGCTATGGTTTGCTCGTCTACAGCAAAATAAAAGTCCTCTTTTGCAAATAGAGCACAAAATTGCACAATTCAACCCTTCAACAAGGGTACCAATCTTGTGTTCTATGTGTGCGAACTTAACACTAAACTGCCAACAAAAGGTAATCCTGACTACCATCTCAGTGACTATCAAAAGATCTATGTTAACCATTCTACAATTATATAGACATGTAGCTATACTCTACGGGCTTTGTTCACCGCTATTTGTCATCCACTCCACCGTGCACGTTTGTGGGTTGTATGTAGCCACGAAGCTAGTGAGTGAACAAAAAGATGTCAGCCACCTTCACTGCCTCCTTTCTGAGAAGGTAGTGAAAATAGTACGACATAGCAGTAGGGCATTTACAGACATATGTGTGGGGTGTATCTCCAAGCCCTGCACAACATCTCCACAGGCAAACTATCACGTATATCTAATTCACTGCATGTTCAAATATCTCATAAGAGTCAACAACTCCGGACTATAACTAGTCTTAACACGTTAGTTGAGGATAAAAAGCCTAATTAATCATTTAGTACGGCAACTATTCACAACAGTAGATCAGAGAAATTTCATCTTCCCAGATTGGATGACGGTTTTTCTGAGTGCAGAGAATGTGAAGGACATGACAAATGCAGAGAGCATGAGTCTTCTCTATTTCAAATTCAGATATTTCGGGTCATCGATATGAATAATTCTTGTGTCAAGCAGTTTGATGCAGTCGATCTTTGTCAAGTTAGCTATGCTGCTCTGAGCTACGTCTGGGGACACAAGGCAAATGGCCAACCAGTAAACACCCATTACTTGACTGCTAAGACAGAGGCTAGCTTCACGTCAAAGGGTGGGCTTCCTCTTCAAAACCTTCCTTAGACAATTGTTGATGCTATCTACGTAGCGAAGTAGGCTGGGTTTCGTTATCTATGGGTTCATGCTATCTGTATCTTACAAGATGTTAATCAGGACAAGATTAAACAACTAGCATTAATGACAGCTATCTGTCAGTACTCTTCATTGACCATACTTGATGCGTATAGGTCCGCAGCAGACACTGGTCTTTGTGGAGTTTCGAATCTTCGTAAAACACAAGGAATCATCAGTATCAACTCTAAGCTCATACTGGTTGAGCACGGTATCGATAGTTCAGTTCTATCCAGATCAGAGGCGTGTCATAAGTCTCCTTGGGGCCATCGTGCGTGGACTCAGCAAGAACTGCTTTTTTTCTCTACACGATCTATGGGCATTCTGGCTGTGCCATTCTTGTTTACGAGATGAATTTTTGCCTCTCAGATCGTCACGTTTTGAGGCCATCGGTGTTAATTCCTCTTATGGCTATCAAAACGAGCTTGACATGTTTGCTAGACGTGACATGACGTTCCAGGGAGATGCCTTTGATGCGTTTTCAGGAGTAGCACGGTTCTACTAACAGAGCCTCAAGACACCGATAATGTGAGGGGTTATATGCATTAACAGTGACGAGAAGAGGCCATATCTAGACCTTCGTTGGTTTTTGAAAGAAACTCACCTATTCCCAGAGCGCCGATCTGAGAGAACAACTCTTCCAATGACAAGTCTTAAGGTTCCAGTAGACTTTCCTAGCTGGTTACCGTTGGGCTGGAAGAAGATTGATATAGACATTCGCCTGTAAGTTCTAATTCGGTCAAAATGCTATCTTTGAGGAGTTATCCTAATCGAAGATTTATAGTTTAAGGAATACGATCTTCAGTACGCAGTACATTTATGGAATACGCCTCTTTAGTCCCTGTTTGTGCCCTCGAGTTCTCCAACGAACAAAATGAATACAAACTTGGTATTCCCGACGAAGAAAAGGTATCTCTTGGTGATATATCAAAGTATACCAAGTCGGGCATTCAACAAAAGGGGCTGGTAGATGAGAGTCCATGCTAACGAGAGTAGCGGATGTGGTTGTGAACTATAAGAGAAGATCTACTACAATGATGCTGTTGAATCCATTTATATATATGGACAGAGATTGTCAAAGTTCAAAACTATTGGAAAGATACTTACTTACCTAATTGTGATAGTCTATACAAACTTCCTTCGTATCTGTTGTTTCTCTTCAGATCACAGAGGCTAGCTAAAGTCGGGCAGAAGCATATTCTATACGCTAGTTTACTAAGTATGACTATTACGCAGCTAACGTAGAATGTAACCTTAATGAGTTGTCAAAACATTACAGTAATATATTCGTAGTGATACATTCAATAACTACTAATTCTATGATATTATCAGCACAACCTGTTATAATTCAGGAGCAGCCTGCCTGTACAGTGTCAACTACTATGACGTTGTCAATTATCTGATGACTCCGACTATTCAGCTGGCCTGCTAGTAATGTGCTTTTTTTAGTGCATAAATGCAACCAGATGCGGATTCCTGACTATTAGTCAAGCTCGTCAGTGTATTGAGGAATCATTGTATTAGCTACCTTGCCTGTCAGATCAGCCTATCTTGCCCATCCCCTCAGCTGGACAGCCATGATTATCAGTTAGGAGGTGGGCTAATAGGAGAGTACTAAGTACATACAAAACCAACTGTTTAGAGCCTGGCCAAATACTCATGCCTCGGGATGATGAAAGAGGCATGCATCTCAATTCTATGCTTGATCGGCTATCACTAGTAGCGGTTATTATCATGATAGCATGTCATACGCATGATGAAGTCATGTCAGATAGCAACGGATGAAGTGATACAATAGATACTAGTAACTAGCTATGCCTTGACTCGTTTTCCCATTCAGTACTATCTAGCTGTCTCTCCAATATTATTTTACACCATGTCATAACAATATGCTACACTATGACTAAAGGTACCTTCCGCTAGGAACATTGCGATTACCATGATACGGGAAGTGGAGGATAATATGATCCTGACATCATAGTTTGAAAATAGTAGTTCTGCTCAATATTACAATAAGTTGACTGTTGTTTTAGTAACCGTATTTTATCTCCTTAGCAGTTTTCTTCACTCTAAATAATCTAACAACTGCACCAACTACCCAAGTGCAACTATCCCCCCCCCCCCCCCCCCTCCCCCAAAAAAAAAAGAATGTAGTACATCAAATCATGGTTAAAGAAAATTATAAGGCCATCGTCCGTATATTTGGACCGAGTGAACATCAATCAGCCTTCAAAACAAGTTGGTCCACTTATAATAGAAACAAACAGTCTGCCTTCTTCGCCGACATAACCCTAGCCTTTACATAGCACTTTGTTGCAGCTTGCGCATTGCTTCACGATGTGCATCCTGCAGGTTTCCATTGACCATCATCTGGTTGTATCTGAGCTCAGCAAACTCTCGTTCGCGGCGCTGGTTGTCGGAAGCCATGCGCTCGGCCTCCTTCTTGCTCAACAACATGCTACGCTGGCGATCCATAATCTCCTCGTCGCCACGGTTATATCTCAAAGTGTTGTTTCCCTGCTGCTGCTGCTGTTGTTGTTGCGGCAGTTGCTGCGTGGAGCTTGACATTCTGAGGCCGCCGTTATTCACTGACATCGATGCCCGTAGACCGGGCGAGGTCATCACGTCCACCTGTACGCTTTCCCGGAAGTTGGCGAGCCGAGACTCGCGCTGGTGCGGCGCCAATATGGATCGCCGGGAGTTGGTGCCAGTAGATACCAGGTTAGACATGGCGGCTGACTGGCGCATCAGATGCCGCCGTTGGCTAAGTGGAATGTCGTCGGCTGTGCTGTCTTCTTGGGAAGAAACATTGCGTGCCATGGCGAGGTTATCACTAACGTTACGAATCATCGTCTGTTGATAGGGCAGTTGAGTAAGCTGTGTCTTGGCCTTCAAGTACAAGTCGCGCTGGCCTAGCAGGGTCTGTGGGGAATCGTATGAGACGACACCAGCAGGCGGGGGCGGACGCTGAAACTGGTCAAAGTAGCCCTCCTCAGTTTGGGTGTCCCCGTTCAGAGACACAGTGTGCGACATGTTGCTGCGAACTGAGCCCTGGAAGCTTTCACGGTGGTTATCTGGGTCTTGGGGGGTAATTATGATAGGAATAGATCTCTCAGATGAGCCGGCAGCAGACCGAGCCCGAGACATACGTGCCGTGGGAATAGAGACATCACCTGCAGTGAGTTGCAGGTCCTCAATATCGACAGGCTTGGCAACTTCCTGGACAGTCTCCTCCTCCGTAGGCTCAATAGTGAGCTCTTCTGGCTCCGGGACATCGGCAATGGTTGAGTGCTTGACCCATTCATTAGTACGGTACTTCATCGCAGTGCGTGAAAACGCCTCAGGGAGAACGTCCTTTGTTAGCGACAAAGCCGATGAGGCGCGAGAGCTAGCAGATCGAGCATCGTGAGAAACTTTGGCAGAGCCTTGTTGACTGCTCTTCTCCGACTTGGCATCCTCTTCCTTGGACTCGGAGTGCCTAGTGTTTTTGGAGTTCTTGGTTTCTGACTCATCTGTCTCGGACTTCTTAGCCTCGTGAGCTTGAGCTTCATCGCCATCCTGAATGGTAGACCCATTATTACTAATCTCATCATCGGCAAGCCTAACCTCAGTCAAGATGCTCATGCGACTCTCTTCACCATCAAAAGTAGCAGCAACGGACATGTCATCACCGTCAGCCATAGCCCGGGACTCCATGACCTCATCTAGAGTGCGCTGGCTATGTTCCCAGCCTTGCCCATCTTCCTCGTGGCTCTGATTCTGAGGTGAGCGCTGCGAGGTTGTGCGAAGAACATTGCGTGCTCCTTGGGACATACGTGCCATGCCGGACTGGCGACGAGAGCCAGAAACTTCCTCATAGATATCGTTGAACGTAGCTATCGAAGTTCGATTACCAGTGCTCTCTATTTCGGAAGCCTCCTCCTCGATCTCCTCCTCAATGACCCGAAAAGGCAGAGGAACAACCTGGGGAGTCGGCGACGTGGTAGGATATCTAGGGACAGTGTTTGATGCAACCCATGCCTGCTCATCAACGTCAAGGCTCTGCGTCATTCTAGGAGGCAGAACTGTGTCGTCTCGAGAGACACGGACAATTACATCCTGGCCGTTCGCCGACGCCATCATAAGAGAGGCGCGCTGTTTAGGAGACTCTGTAGCGTCTTTAGAAGATTCTTCAGTAGTGGGGATCGTTACAATGGTAGGTAGTGTGGTTTCGGGGTTCTTGCTGCTACTGACGCTACCAGGTCTCTTCATGGATGATGAGTCGCTTCCAGATGGTGCAGGATGCGGCACAATAAGACCATCCTCTATATCACTGACGGCTTTAGTGGCCTGGCTCATAGTAACTACACCAAAGACACCCGAATCCTGTGATCCAGTACGTTCCTTTTCAGCCGTACTGTCTGATTCGCTACCGTGGAAACTAGTAACATCTCCGTAGGCGCGTTCCCAGTCAGCACGTTCCTTGGCAATTTCAGCCTGGATGATACGGCCAGCAGCCTCATCTTGAGCCTCAATGTCAGCACGAGCAGCCTTCTCTTCAGCTAGCTTAGCCTCCTTACGGGCCTTTATTTGGCTCCAGAGGCGGGTCTGGCCAACCATGCCAGCAACAAAGAATATGATGATAGCAGCACTTTCAACACGAATGCCCTTCGTCAAGTTAAACTTGATACCTGTAATGAACAAAGATGGGTGGATATCCCAAAGATATACCCAGAACTCCTTCATCCCGGCGCGGCTGAAGCAGTCAATGCCAATGACCAGAGAAGTAGCTCCAGCAAAGGCCATGCACACCATCAAAGCCCAATCACGGGTCAAATGGCTCCAATAGCAGCCCCAACCAACAATGCACCAAGCGGCAATGAAGATGACAGTACTTATAGAGTTCTGGATGAGGCCATCGCTACGCAGCGTCAAGAACCACATGCTCATGCAGAAGCCGCCTAGAAGGCATCCAAGACTCTCTGTAACTTCACGGACCAATGTTGACAGACCGCCCAGGATAATGCCAGTTATAAACACAGCAACTAGGTATGCTCCTTGAATACCATTGCTAACATCATCGCCCATGACATATATAATAAGAACCGTAGTAGCGAGACTAGCTAGCAAAGCATTAGAAAGGAAAGCCTGAGTCCAAGCATTCCTCCACAAAGCCAAAACGCCACCAGCAGCCATAAGTAGCACGCCGGCAACACCGAATGCTGGTGTGACAGTAATGTCAATGGGAAGTCCGGAAGATGGAATGGCAGTAGAAGAAGCTAGTCGTTGAATATCAATTAGTACGGGCATAGCCAACAAACAATATGGGTGATGAGGTGACGTACTGAGGCTTCCAGTGTATGTAGCACTAGGGATAGAAGCCGCATTGGCAGTAGTAGAAACATCCAAAAATGAAGAGCTAACAGAAACACTACTTGTGGCTGATGCTGAGATTGATTCGTCAGAGGCGGCAATTGATTTTTGCTCAGACTCAGATGATATAGCCGAGTTGGTGGTCTGAGACTGCGTAGTAAATGTTGATATAGCATCTACGCTTGAAGTTGATTCATCTTGTCGTCTCACCATGTGTGCAGACGAAATTTGAGAAAATATAAGCAAACAAAGGGCGAGCGTCCAAAACGATGCAAGCCTAGGGACTAACATGGCGAAGATATGCGAAGACCGCAAGTATGTGAAGAAATTATCAGTCTTACTGATGTGGTGAAAAGAACTCAGATTTCAAAGCTTTTGTTAGTTCGAAATGAATAGGGAAGAAAGAGTTACGGTATACGTTAGCGGGCTAGGTAGTTAAAGATTCTCAACATAGCTAGAAAATGTTCAGGGTCATCATAAGTTAGTAGAATGACTTCTGAATCCGGGAATGTAGAAATCTTCGCATAAACGGATCAAAGAAAGGAAAAAGAAAGGATTTGGGAAAAGGTTGACAAAATGTCTAGTCGAGATATGCCCAAAGGCAACTGACTTTTAGAGAAGAGAAGAAAATAGAGTTAAAAGACAAGAAGAAATGCCGTGAGGATAGGCAGTATTAGTAGTATACGCCAGTTCTTTTCTTTTCGGAATATTTCGAAGTAGTAGAAGAGAATAATATAATAAAAGGAAATAAAGATGGACTCGAAGCCAGGGAGAAGAAAGAAGAGAAGCAAAAGAAAGCAAGGGAAAGTCAATTAGTTTAGAGACATAAGAGAAATAAAAGTATAGTTAAAGTGATCGTGATCGTCAGTTTCACACGGAAAATCGAAGAACTACTTGCTATAGCAGTAGTAGCTTTGCAGCAGGGAATCCCTTTTGTTCTTTTCTTTTTATGCTTGCTTTTCAAAGCTTTCAGTCTATGTTATAACGACAAGTTGACAATGTTAGACGACAGTCTGTCTAAGCGGCTTGAGAGCGAGTACAGTTCCAGACATGGCTTGGGGCTAATTATACATCACAAAATGAGGATAAGGAAGCCGTCCAGAGTGTCAGAACATGATTACTTACTAGTGGTGTGAGCTTGTGTATGTGTTTGTACAGGTTGTGCACTGTCAAAGCAACTTGACACTAGCGGCTAGCTTGTTGATTGGTTTGACAAGTGCTCGTTTGTCTAGTAGTTTACAAAAAGATACTCGTAGTAGTCGTGGTACTAGCAACAATGGGCGTCTTTGAGGGACCACAGGCTAGCTAGCCGTTGCTATTGAGTCGCTGATAGTAGAGATTGACGGGTGTTGGGAAAGATCAGCGGCCCAGCATATGGCTGAGATACGGATAAGAACAGGGTATCTTGGTGAGCCCTGTTTTCTTTCTTTCTTCTTGATTGTAGAGGCCGATGGTTATTTAGTTGTCTGATATATTGGGTGATGCCGTTCCTTTGCGGTAAAATACTAGAAGGAACGGAGACTATGTCGTGGCAGATAGAACTAGAAATTGGTGATGGACGCAAGGGGGTCTTGGTGCAATGCTTTTCAAGGCAAACAAAGGCAGCAAATTGATAGGCAGTCTCGCAGTGCTGAATGAGGGTTAGTTGAAATCAGGGCTTTACTTTATATGTCCCTAATATTCGTCAAAAGAGGTGGCGAAAAACGATGGAGTTCGATAAGAGAGTGTGGTGAGAAAATTGGAAAGAATGGTTAAATGAATGAATGCAACAAAGGCAGTTGCCGATAAACTATGACTGGACTGGTAATAAAAGAAGGGACGCATGCATCTAGATAGAAAGAACAACCAACTATCAACGAGGCAGTTGCAGAAAGAAGAGGAAGAGAAAAACGGCGCAAATCGTAGGACGAAGAAACTATTGATCAAAGAAGGCTGCTGCCTTATTAGTCCGATAGACTTGGACTCGGACCTCCAGTATCACAATTGCAGTAGTGCCAGAACAGGAGCAGAAGCTACAAGGCCATGTCCGGTTATTCGCAGTACTGAGGGCTCGGGAGGGGAAAGAACAGGGCTAAGATGTCAACTGTGACGTGCACGGGTTTGATGTTCCGTGACTTGGGATGACGATCCAGTAATAAGAGCTACAGCAACTGTGTGTAAGTTTGGTTCTTACATATATTGGCAACTTCGACCCCTGCTGCATACGGGGTTTCGATTTTCGTTATAATAGATGGCCAAACACACAGACTTTTTGGAAGTTTCGTCAAGCTTTTGGACTGAGCTAAGTCTCACCTAACTTCTTTTCAGAGAACAACAGTATATAAGAAAAGAACAACAGCTTTTCTTAGTATCATGAACGCTTGGCAGCTTGGTAGAGTCGGGGGAAGTAGAGAGAAGGAGAACAAACCAGAAGAAGATAATGGGGAAACGAGCGACAGAAGAAAGAAGAAAAAAAGAGAAAGGAAACAGGATTTTAGCATGATAATCACTTTAGATATGCACTCGCTAGAGTAAGTTCCACAAACCGTAAATGAAGCATGGATGAAAAAAAAAATATAAGTCTTGCTGGGCGCGCTCGAGAGAATGCTACGTACCTGAGCATTTCTAGCACTCTCTCCGGCGAAGATATATTTAACGATCTTGCGTCTCTCTTTTTATTCTGTCTTATATTCTGCTTCTCATATTGAACTACTCCAAACGAATACACTCTCTGCAAAAGGCAGTTAGTCGTACAGTTGTTTTTTTGTGTTCCCGTTGAAACGAAAACAAACAGATTTACTCTCCCTTGTGACTCCTCGTAAGTTCGCATATTCTTAACTACTTGCTAGTATTACTTTTGTTTTCGTTTTTTGCCCTTACAAGCCGCTCTACGTCCACTCACCATTGCTTAAATACTAACTATCAGAAACTGTAACAATCCTTGCCTAAGATATTGTGTCTTATCCTCTGCAATCAGGCCTTCATTGGATCCAAAGAGAAGGTCCGGAAAAAAAAAGCCCAAGATCCAATATAATCTCTGCCAGGGGTTAAACCCATCCTACACTCATTGATTTGAAAACAGTCACTCTAAGTACCAGTGATGGAGCCAGTCAAGGCAGGCAGAGACATTGATAACAATAAACAACATGACCTTTTGTAGACATTTCATGGCAACGGGCTGAGAAACTAAGAGACTGAGGCCAAAGAAGCCTCTCTAGTCCTCCCTAGTCACGGTTACGATAGGACAAGCGCACAAGGTAGCCAGAACAGCACATGTTCAGCAGAGTATCATTTACTTGTAAGTGTTTGTTCCTTACAGGAACTTGTATAGCTTGTCAAATTTGGTATATGTCCGTAGCCGATGTCTTTGATCGCCGTGCGAGACCAAGACAAAAACACACTACGCAGGGCCATCGTTTGTCTTGCTTTCTGTGGCACGTCACTACGATCAACAGACAACTAGAGAAAAATAAAGAGTGGGAAAGGAAAGGAAATGGGAAGAGTCTAGTTCATTCGGTTATAGTTAAGATAACTACTGCGAGCTTGATTCTTCAACAAGTAATACTCAATGCAGCAGTATCTATCACCTTCTGCTAATGGTGGCCCAATGGCTGGCAACAACGTCGTTTTCTTAGTCCGTTTTTCCACTTGTATATGGTGTTACTAGTAGGACAGACTCCCTAGTATCTTGCTTTGTATATGGGGTTTTCCCTTCTTTACCGTGTAATGCAAACGGGTAGCTGAGACTGATTGAAATGAGCTTGGAGGTATAACTACCAGTTAAATTCTCTTCTTGCCAATTATACTTGAAAATATCGGTATGAATATGGGGGGAAATACTATAACTATGTAACTATGTAACCATGAATAGTCTAATACAAATCGTGCCAAACGCAGCATTATCATCAGTCAAAGCAGCAGCTTTACTTTTAAAAGATTCTCTTAAGGCTAGTGCTAGCCTAGGGACCCCATGCCACTCAAACAGTAGAATAAATGGCGCAGGCTAACTCAGACTAACACCGAATTGGCGCCAAACAGAGCGTTGAATGCCTGACTTCCCCTAGGGCTCGTTCGCCACTTTTGTTAGTTGCAAGGCTGGGAGATCAGCAGGAAAATGAATATAAAAAAGGAAATAAGGAAAAGCAACAATGAAGAGCCAAAGCTCTGTTTGCAGAAATTATTCAACGTTTTTGTTACTTCGTAGCTTCTTAATATCTGTTTATTGTGTTCGCTTGGAAAGGCTTGATCTGCCCTCTTTCCTGTTGTGTTTAGCTAGTATAGTGCTGCCGCCGCCCAACCTTTTATTAGCAGTTGACTTTTACAAGAGTGAAAAGCCAATTGTATATCGTATACTAGGGTTTACTATAATAGGGTTAAATCAAGAAAAACGTGTTTAATTTCTTCAGTCTCCCTTTTTTTCATAACTATGTTCTTTAAGTTTTATGCCCGTTTTTAGAATGAGAAAGCTAGATGGTTGGAATGGACGTGATTAAGTAACTTGAAACATCTAGACTTGTTTTCTATGCTTCCCAAAAACAGTGCGCTAAGGCCTAGCCTATGAACGCAGAGACTCTAAATGTAAGAATTCACATTGGTTGAACATGCCAGAAACTACACTAGTAATATTGATAAAAAAAAACATGCACGCATCTTACATATCACGCAAATCTAGAAAAGTAAGTAAGACGGCAGAATCAACCAAAAAAAAACCGAGTTCCTGTGGCTGGAACTAGCGTTGGCAATAGATTCACCCTTTCCATCTACATCTTTCGTATCATATCGTGCAGCCAACAAATCGCCACTTATGGCCTGTCTTCAACCCTGACTCTTTCGTAATCAGTGTAAGAAGTGTGAGTGGAGGCTACTGAAGACTAGGGTATGTGTGGCCAAGGAACATCAGCCGCCCAGGCCAAGCACGGCTAATGTAATCCAGTAAGCAGCAGTCACACAGGCGATGTCACGTCGATACACATAAAAGTCAATATTGTAGTCATGCAGGTAGTTTGCGAAATCATTAATATTGCTCTCACCGGGCCTTTCTTTTCCTCTCTCTCTCTGTAATTCTCCTTCTGCGTTTGTCTTTTAGTTTGTTCAAGTAGATCAAAAATTAGTGAGGCAGCCTTACTACAATGAAAGACAGTGCCCAAGGGATAGGACAAGTCTGATAGCCATGCCATGATTTCAATATGATCTTAGGAAAGGATGGTTAATGCTTGCGGGCGGAGTTAAGCTGGTCTTTGTCTGCAAATGTCGACCATCGACGAGAGACTTGGCTTCTTTCCTTGCAGATTAGTATCATAACATCCTATTTGATTCACTGATTGATTGATCTTGTCAATCGAAAGCGTAGTAATCTTGAAGTTTTTCATATGCTTTCATAGACGTTCTCATAGAACGATTCGCTCGTCTTCGTTTCTTGGTAGTACATTTTCATACCAACCCTGATAATTGTACCAACCCTAAATGCTTAATAATAATAGTAGTAGTAATCATTACTTCTAACTTCATGCAAGAAATCAAACCTTCACATATACCCTAGGGAAGACTCGACCTCAAAAAATGGATATTTGGCTGCTAAGCTTGCATTCAAACTAGAGCTGATCTGACAGCTGTCTCTTCCTTGTCTTAAGGGTGGTCTCATACGTATAAAATACTAGTGGTATCACGATATGAATATTGCCAGAATAGTGATTAACTCAGACAGAACATCAAACCGCCACCTCCAGGTGTCTTGAGCTCGAAAATCTAGCAAGTATTAGTGCCACGAAGTGTTTGATTAAATAAATAGGACCATAGGATGAGGGAACAGAAAGAAAGTCGTACGTGAAGTACTAATATTTGTCGAGAAGGGTTTCAAGAGAGAGAATTAACCAAGAGGCAAGAGGAGAAAACCTGCGAAGATTAGATTGTGATTCTAATTTTTTGCGTCTTCTTTCGGCCAGAGGCCTAGCTTGAGCTTTCATATGACACGATTTACTATGTACAGACTCGCCACTAGCCATTCAAAAGCGATAAATACAGCATATCTTGTTTGTCTTGCATGAACTTGACATCATCTACTAACCCTCGATGTATCATAGTTCACCACTAGATACCTATTGTGTATTGTATATTTTTGCCTATTCTCCAAGTTCCCCCCATCGACAGATACTTTTCTTGCACTGCCCATATATTCCGATATCAGGCTAGTTCGCCTCTTTCTTGCCCTGCATGCTGTGCATAAACTTGTCTGAGCCAAAGCTGTCTCATCGACACAAGGATATTTCCACTTATATTGGCAAACAATACTTTTATAAACTTATATTCTCACGCATTGCGATTAAGCCAGAACGAGAAAGCTGCAAAAAAATATGAAACACGGAGCGGTCTGAGGACTTACCCAATAGGCTGTTTTATTGTAACTAGATTTCCAACACACTTCTTACACTGGTAGCCGTTGGTGGCTATAACTCGATAAAATCTAATAATTCAAAACAGAACGGAAACTAAGCTTGACTTCCTAAGCTGATATGTCGATTTTTTTGAGTCGACAGTTATTCGCTCTTTGCATCCCTCGACCTTACAATAGCGGCATCGACTGGAACCGAAGCATTGTGAATGGGCTCTAACCATTCTCATAAGTACCAGGACTCTCCTTTTCATACGTCATGAGAGAAGTCTTACCATTAGTGCGAGTGAGTATACGTAATGCTAGCCACACATATAGACGGACTAATCCCTAGTGTCTTTGGTAGAAACACTTGAATAAACCCAGTAAGTGTTAGTCGTAGGTCAATCAATGATAGGATGACGAAGCTCGAAAGTCACAGTATGATAATCCATTGTACCCGATACAAACATACAATGATAATGTTATATGCGTGATTGAGGTTTCACTGCCATTGCACTGAAGTGGCTGGCAGGACTATGTCAGATTTCTACAAAGACTCTCTCTTAACGCCGTGATTCATGAATTGACGACTGTATACAGTGAGAGCTGATTTGGCTTTAGTAGATAACAGCGGGAACGATATGCTTTTGAGACTATTGCCCGTAGATCCTATTTTGGCTTGTTCGAGCTATTTAATGCTGTGAAACTATGCACCGGATATCCGAGATGAGTGGCGAGAAGTAAACAATAAGGCGAGACAATATAAGACTATGCAAACACTATGAGCTTTGCATAATGTGGTCAATCATATTGATAGTTGAAGGAAGGACAGGTAATCGCATGGTAGTAGTGCCTTGATATTCGATATAGTTACCAAGTATAGCTAAACATTGCAACAACACAATTGATGAGATGCGTTTTTCTATTGAATTCACGATGACGATCTGGACGACTGTGAATAAAAGTGTTGTAAGTTTATAATTGGAGATATAGGCACCTTGGGAAAGGCGTCAGTTTTAGTGCTACCGAGAAGAACGGTAAGTCTTAGATAGAGTATCGAAACGTTTGCTATAACTAACAAACGAGGAATAAACGTTATGGTCAAGTGTTGTTGATTCTCTTGGATCTCCTCAGGAAATTGAGCCATATCAAAACGCAAATAGCTTCAAGCTAAGGCACTTCATTATGAAGTCATTTCTTGTCATGGATGTGGAGTATTCGATATCTACGACTCTCTTAACATAGTTAATCACATACCGGTGAACGAAATAGTCAGGTCAGACCGTCGGAGCTGTCCAAGAGTAGCAATATAGGATACCTTTGAGTTGGAGTAGATAATGACATCATGGAGGATAACAGTAATAAAGTGCGATAAAAGCGGTAGGAATAGTATAATACACATATTAGTTTGAATATCAGATGGCTGTGCTGTAGGTATATTGGATATTGTTATGCATCTGCCAAATATGAGGAGATATGGCCACTGCCTTCGTACCTTCTTTACTCAGGGTGTAAGTATCTTGTTACACGGAAATATACCAACCGTCTTTAGTAGAAGCAAAAGCCAATCCCGAAAAGCACAACAAAATGATTGAGCGCGACGATGATGCTCAAAACTATATATTACGATATCTCGATGAGATGGTTGGTATATCTTCACCAGGAAGATATTTCAGATACTACTTGATTACTGCGCAAAGGCATGATAAAATTACTATTATCATACATGCCTTTTGGCTAGGTAGGTTAATATGGCGAGTCAGTTATTCTCAGCTAGGTGTACTATTACATACTAAGGATGCTTAGTGTTGCACAACCGTTGATAAGAGGTATAGAGGTATGAAATATCTCCTTGGACCGCTAGTATATATCTCGTTAAGATAGACTTTACCTGCGAGCCACATAGTCCCGAGGCTAACTCGTCGAATGATTCTGCTCATTTTATTCTTGTTAGTAGACTGATCGTTATGAAGGAAATGACTTTCAATTAAGTTGCACTTGTGTGGAACCACTATAGGCGATGGTTCAATCATAGATGAAGGTGAGCTTGTCGGGCTATTGGGACAACAAACAAATATAAATGATAGGCAAAGGTAACACGGATAGGATATATGTAGGACACAGAGTAAAGGTTCTCTCATAGTATGAAATATAAAATCTAGAAATTCAGTATTTACCTAAATGAAATCAGGCGTCGCTCCCGTCCACTGACTACTAGATTATCAAAGCCCTAATTCTGCCATTGCTTAATATGATATGCGATGCCATCCTTAGACTCAACCTCTAGTAACACATCCTCGTACAGATGTATGAATGAGATATGATGCGTTTTTGACTCAGGTGACTGGTCCTATGTCTCTTTCCATAGTGAAAGTAATTTCCTGGAGCCATTTCCATCCATCCGATAAGATTAGTCGTGATGTAGAGTCTTAACAGTCGGGAAAGATTTATACTTGGTCCAGAAGACTAGCATCTGATCGTGAGGAATATAACTAACGGTTCATTTTGTGAGCTCAGGAACCTATAGAGATCGCTTCATCACCAAGAATAGAGATTGTCTGATCGGTGATTGTGGCGAGCTTGTGATCACGGAACATTTGTATGATTCGTCGATATAGTTTAGCTGGGTGATAGCATGTGCGTGGCAGAATCCCAAGCATATGTTTTCTGACCTTCACGATGCCAGCTTTCTTTTCTGGGAATTTGAGAGCCAAAAGAGGCACCAAGCGAAGTGGTTTATTGCGAAGAATATATTGTAGACTTAGATTTCGATGGCCATAAGAATATAGTAGTAATTAGCAATGAATTTACAAATATTATTTGATGTTTTGCTCGCCTACTTGAAGAAGTTGTAGCCATATAAGTTAGTCCAACCCAAAGGTGACCAACTTGGAAAGTCTACTTGAATATCAAGACTTGTCATAAGGAGACTCATTTTCTCAGTTCGTCGCTACAGATATGGATATCTTTCAGTCCGTTTCCATGGAAGATCAAAGTATTGTTTCGTTGCAGTCCCCTCGGAATGCAAACCCCATATAATCGGCCCCCGAAGGTTCTGTCGAGTGCGCGTTGAACTATCCCTGAAAAAGCGTCATACGTATCTCCTTGAAATGAGAGATTGCACTCAAGGTATTTTCTCAGCGTAGTTCTGTACTTGTCCAGACAAGTAGACTAATCATCCGTTTTCTTTAGGCCATCATTAGCATTGATCATTGTTTTCATTTCATAGGGTATCCTTAGATATATGTCACTTTTCATGTCAGATAAGCACTGCCAGACAGCACCATACTTGGTGAAAGCAATGGATCGACGGGAGGAAAAGAGCTCTTGCTAAGTCTAAGCGAAGGCGATGATATGCATGGATTGTCGTCAGGGATATTTTCGTCATTGATACTCGTCGATTATCGTGATCCGAGGGCTAACAAAGAAAACACCAGTGCTTACAGGAGGAACTGAGACTCGATAAAGACCAGAATCTGCTGCTGATCCATGGCCATCAATAATAGCCAATGAAGAATATTGATAGATAGCAGTCATTGATGCTGATTGGAGCAATGAGTATTTGCTGATTGGCCATCTGCCTTCCGTCCCCAAAAAAACATAACTTAAGGCAGCATAGCTGAGTTGAGAAAGATTAGCTCTGTCAAATTGCTCAATACGAGACTGTTTAATATCGATAGGCCGGAATATCTTGATTAGAAACGCAGGTAACTGATACTGCTTGCATCTTTCGTGCTTCTCTCTACACTCAGAAAGCCTGTCACATAGTACTGGAAACTGGAATATCCTGGGCTGAATATTCTAAGATATACTGCAAGTGATATTGGATTTCTCTTGTGCGATTACTGAACGGTTTTGTACAATTCGAAACTTCAACAAGATACACTGCTCATGATGTCGCCGCTTACCGAATAGCCAAGTGATGTTATTCGTTCGGGTCTTTCAGCTCCTCACAAAGTCAAGAAAGAGTCTTTGATCTGCATTCATGGTAAAGAGATATTGAAGTTGGTTGTCAAAGAATGCAAGTAAAGTTCCAAGATTTCAGCCACGTTACGTTATTTATAAGTCATAATAGCTTGATTTAAGCTCGCTTGTAAATATGTATTGCTAAGACTCATCTTGGCCTTGACATGGCTTCTTAGTATTTTGTCAGTCTATTAGAAAAGACTCGTTGAAAGACGGCTATGCGAGAAAGGAAGTTTCAGTACAATGTCTCGTTGATGAAACCTGATGTAGTATATAGAGCATACAACTTGCTAATATATTGCATATAGCAGATATCTGATGTAACCACACTAGGCAGTAGGATTGGCGTCAAGGTATCTGTAATATTGACAATCAGGTAAATATTGACACAATAAGATATCTAGAGGTAAGTATATCATATTTAGTTAGTTAGTAAAAGTACTATCATTCAGATAATTTTGCAGGCTGGATAGCTAAGCCACATACAAGACTTATAACTTAGTAATATTCCATAGTAACCACCAACTAAATAGGGCTAGATATATAGTAGTGACTAGTAAATAGTATAATTTGATACTCTTTGTGAGTTAGGAAAAGGCTTAAAATGTACCAAATCAAAATACAGTGACTAGCATTCAGCCTTTGCCTGTTTCTTGTTGTATAGAAGCTAAGATCATCGTGTCAATAATCAAGTATGCTACAGACAAAGAGGCCAATTTTAATCTTGATCTTTTTCCAAGCTATTTGGATAACACTATATTCAGGTAATAGTCAAGTTCCTTCTACCTATAACACACCTTATAAAGCAATATGCTGTCTTAAGACTACATCTCCTCCCTGGTTAACCAATGAAGATAAAATGATCTAAAAGAAAAGAAGATTCTTGATCAAGATAGCCCAAAGATAAATGAAGATGTTTTTACGTTAGATAGCATTACTCTCGTTAAGATACGCTAAAATGCACCACCACCGTGTTAGTAAGTACTGGGCTTCTAACTTCAAAGTGATACCCTGAGATCACAACGCATTTTGATTCTATACAATTAGTTAGTTAACGAACCTTTGATTTCTATGCTGTAGTTAGCTACTACTAAGTTATCCGACAGTTGAACAAGTACGAGATAAATCCAAGATAGCGTGCGGCACAAGTGTCATGAACTAAGTGATACTATTAATCCAAAATAAAATTTTGTATGCTACGAGGGCTTTGGTGGCTCTTCATTGTACTGCCTTAACAATGAGATGCTAAAGCTGATAAAATGGTAAAACCCGGTTAAGGACAGGGGATTGTGATAGAGCAGGGCAGTCCTTTTCCAGCTTATAGATAAGGAATTTCGTAGGATGTTGGAGAAATGGCTGACAAAATAGAGACTCATATGGCGGTGGGACAACACAAACAGATGGTGCTGTTGTACTGTAAGTATCTATGAGATATAAAGCGCAGGATGTATACAAAAGGCTGGCTCTAGTGAGGACTTAGATAGCCTGAGGCTTTTACGAAAGCCCGGTGTCTAGACAAGTTGGCTAGCCTCACAAGAAGACGACAGATGAACATGTAGATGAATAAGGTGACAAATCTAAAAGAGTTATGGTCAATAACTAACCTCCCACAAGCAGTGGACCCCAAGCTAACTGAAGTGACCGACCAGGGATTCAAAGGCCTAGCTTCGGCGAGGGGTTCTTGGGGAGATGAAAGCAAATGACAGAAGAAAAGCCCCGCAAGTTGATTTATGTGACGGCGGAAATATACTAATGAGAAAACAGTGAAACTCCACTAACTAATAGCGCAGCAAGGAGAGACACGGAACAACAGGAAATACAGCTACAAGGCAAGCTGCTTGAAGCAACGAGCTGAAAGCAGATTGAAGACTGTGGACTAAGCAAGAGAAAGGGGATGATAGAATTTCAATCTCGGGGGAAAGGTTACTAACATTAGTAATAGAATTAATCGAACTAATACTTTGGAACAGCATGAGAAGAAGATGATGATGGTTTATATATCATTCTGCCTGCACATGAGAAGATGCATTGTTAAGCGGCTTCTTTAGTGTCTTGTTTACATCTTGTCTAGCGAGGAAAGTAGCTCCAAGATAACATCTGAAAGGACGAACTATCATACGTAGTAGTTTCCTGCTATTTTTAAGCAAAGAAAGACTGGTGGTCTGTTGATCTGCGCTGATGCCAAATGGAATATGAAAATTCAGGAAAAAAAATACGATAATAAAACAGCCTTTGCGCCAAAGCTTCCCAGCCTCTGTCCAAGCAAAAAGACGAAAAAGCGTCGTTTTATTATTCGTAGACAAAGACAAGTCGTGAGTGAAGTTTTTCTAGAATTTTTCTTCATCCCTTATTGTTACATATCATTCATAACTTCTTTAGCCCACTCTCGGAAGCTACTCGATGTTGATTCTTGGGCAACTAAGTAACATCAACGTGTGGACTTTAGTTAGAACTCGCTTCTCGCTTTCCACTCGTCGTCTCAGCTTTTTGCTAATTCACCTCCTTTGCCCTATTTCCAAGGAGCTTCTGTCCATCAGATCACACGAAGAATATCATTCGGGAGATGACATCATCTCGTCGAGGAGGGCTTTTTCTTTTCCTACTAAGGTGACAAGTATTGGGCGCCTCTCTTTCTTGTGTACCTGTTATTGCTTACAGTATTGGTTGACCGTCCGGTGTCTACGGTATATAGACACAGAGCGATCCGCCTCTGTTCGGTTCCTGGACACAAAGTGTTTCTATTCCTGTCTCGTCTTCCAATATTGGCCAAACTGCACAGTCTGTGGGTAGGCCGCGAAAAGGATTAGCTTGCAACACTCGAGACACATTCTGTATTCTTGTTCTGACGCTCGATTATTAATAAAACGTGCCTTTCTCTGGCTGTTTGACGCCGCTTCGTTCTCGGCCTCTTCTTTAATTTTAAAATTTTTTTTCTCTGTTTTTGTCTCTTCATCTCTCTTTTGTCAAATCTATTCCAACTTCTTCTACGCCTTTGCAGCCTCTATCTTGAACGCTTTGCTATAACCGAACCGAACAGACGCTCCGACCGCCCCCTAGCTGCACCTTATTATAGCAGCAGATCACACCCTGGCAGCAATAATCCGTTGTGGCCGCGACCGTTTACACTTTCCACTGCAACTCTCTCTCTCAGTCAACTACTGACCTTGAGTGCCCTCAAGTTTCTATCTTCAGGAGCGACCCGAGATGCTGGGACGCGCTACATTAAGCATTGCAACAGCCACAGTAACCATCCCTGAACTCAGCACTGGCCGTGGAAGAGCTTCACGTTTCCAGCCACAGCTGGTTGCCAAAGCGCCACACCCGCCTCACCGGGTGCAAAATAGCTGTAATTGGCACGCATCTACCAAATCGACACCACACTCATCTCCAGCAAACACCTGGATCTCGATCCCGCCTCCTTTCCGGCCTCTGTGCCTTTTCTCGCAGCCATTGTTGTTGGTGTCATTGTCGTTCTTGTCAGTCCCTTCTGCAACTTTCATTGGCGTTGCATTTATAACGCTGTTTCTTAATCAGCCGACTCTGTTTTGGAGAACGGAGAATAAGCTTAGCTATAGAGTCTCCTGCATTTACAGCTCCTTCTCTGCTGTCTACCAGACTTTGTTACTGCAGGCTTGCTGCGGACGCATCCAATACAAGCATCAGCCGACACCCGGTTGCACATCGCCCGCCTTCTATTTCCCGATCCAGGCGTCTGCGGTCTATCCAGCAGTCGCCACCGATAAATATCCCTCACGGCTTCCCACGCTCTGCACCGCTCCGTCCACCGAGTGCCAGCCTCCCTAACAGCCACCACTGCCTTGCCTTCGGTATCTGCCAACAACGCCTCCGACGCCGACGTCGACGCCGACAGCCATCAGCAAAGCAGATACACCATCTCGACTGCTGATAACGACGAAGACGACGCCCTCGATCCGCCTGCCGACTCTGAGTATACTGCAGCCGGCCCCTCGCGACTGCTTGACTTCTCATCGCGCTCCGTTGCCCCAACCTTTTCCCCGCGATCTGCACCGCTTAACCTAGCGCCCGCAGTCTTGCCCACGTCGCCGAAGAATCGGTTTGGCGGTTTCCCCTCGCGCCCAGCCGCAGCTCGTCTCTGGAATCCCAGCAACTCGACGCCACGCCAGCCCAAGAACGCCGCATCTCTACTTTCGCCTAGGAAGGCATCTCCGCGCAAACGACGCCCATCAACGCCGCCACCGCCGCCGGTGCCACTTAGCCATCCGGACCTCGAACGTTTAAAGTCAACTGCGGCACCTGACGGCTCTGTTCCGCTTGAATCTCCGCTGCTTTCGCTGTCCGAGCAACGGCAGATTAGGAACCCAAACGCCTCCACTGCTTCTAGGGCCCGTGCCAATTTTCAAATTGATCGCCACTCAGAGCATCGTGTTTCGTTGCCGCGGTCAATTAGGCTCTCATACGAGGAAAAGCGCAACTCGGCTATATCAGCTCATCAACAATACCTGAACGCGACAAACTCGCAGCCCAGTTCGGCAGGATTGCAGGTTCCGCATTTGCTGTTGTATCCACGAGTAGTCACCCCGGATATTCCAACATCCTCTTCAGTTCCGCAAAGGAAAGGAAAGGCACCCGAAATATACATCACATCCTCTAACATGACCGAAAACACCAACAACAGCGATGCCAGTGCAGCTGCTGCGGGCGCTCATTTCTCACGCGACTTAGAACGTGGGCCTGATGTTATCTCCGGGCTATCAGATCTTAGAATGTCGCTCGACGGACTTGGCTCGCCTATATCATCATCTGACTCATCCATCATGGGCGAAGAACTGGATGCGAATGATGGCGAAGAATGGGGGCCATTACATCCGTGTTTCCCACACCGCAATGTATATGTACCAATAGACTCGCCAGACTACGAGGCCACGCGCATCATACGTATCCATCGTGATTTCTTGATAGTGGGTGATATAGCACCAACCTTTGCCGATCTTTACCCAGAAATTCTGGATCCAGCAGGAGTGTCTGAGGAGGAGTTCCGGCGGGTAGTTGAGCGTATAAATTCCTTTCTAGTCGAGACCTACAATCCATACAGTGTACGCAACATCCTAGATGGTGTACTTGGCTTGCTCACCGGCTGGATCTGGGAGGATCTAGGAGTGACAAATGTCAAGCTCAGACTACGCAGCATTGAGAAGTGGATCGAAGACTGGAACAAGAACATGGCGCGCATGGCAGAAGCAGAAGGAAGAAGCAGCGCTGCTAAGATATTTCCATTACGGTTAACAGGATACATGAGCGTAAGTTGCAGTCTACTATACAAACACCGTCACACTAAGTTATATAGATTACTAACATGAATCAACACAGCTTGACATACAAATACCGGATCCCGAAATATCTGGTCAAACGTCTCCAACGACTCCTGGATCTGGCGTGCCACAAGACGAACCAGAAGCTTCCAAGCCAATGGTCACTGTGGTATAAAATCTCACTCCTTCACTTCTCTTTTTCCTCAATTACTCTTTTGATCGTTCGTCTTTCAATCTTTGCCTAGTATCGTTCTTTTAGAGCGTACATATCTCAAAAGTCTTTGATCAGCAACTCATGACTACAAGATCTATCATTATAAGTATCATATTTCTCTTCATGCCGACTTGATGATTACCCTGTCGACAGCATGTTTATTATTGTTTTCTCTTTTTTTCTTTAGTACTCTGCCCTTCTTCTTTCCAACCCCCTTTTGATACCACATCCTTAGCTATAAAGCGGGATGGCGCGGCGTTATGTTTTTTATTTTTAGTATATGGTTCCATAGCTAGTGGTTAACCCAAGGCTATGTTGTTTAATTAATAGATTTTATGCAAAATAAAATTGGTAAATAAGTCACGCCGACCATAACTTTGATTGCGTGTATGTATGTATGTATGTATGTATGTATGTATATATATATATATATATATATATAGAACCATCATTCCTCTCCTCCCCTTTGCCTCCCTACTGCTTCTTGGGAAATTTCTCTGAGCAACGGGCGATCTTAGTCGCAACCTTGACGGTCTGACTGGATGAACTCATTTGCTGAGCCGCAGAATGAATTCCAGCTTCGATATCTGGCTCGCCAACCCAACAAGTTGTGTAGACTGTATTCTCGGGGTCTCCCCGCATAGCCTGCAAATCGAATGTCTGCAAATCACGGTCTTTAGCGGGCATTGTTCTGGCAGAAAATTGATACTCAATATGAGCCACATCATGCCAGTCCATGTTCTCCCAGTCTAGATGGTTATCAGAGCTTGCGTGTATAACTGCTGGGACCGGCTGGACCGGGAGAGACATGGAGATGGCCGGGGCAGACGAGGAGGAAGAGTCTGTGGATACATCAGATTTCACGCGTATATGCTCCTGGTGGCCCAACTTCTCGATCTCATGCGAGTCCATAGACGACTCGGTGCTCAGCATACGATGGCCGTGGATCTCGGGCATTTGGCGATCACGGCTTGCCCTATCACAAAAATATATTAGAGTCGGTCAATATGTGTCAACACTGATGGTTAGACGAGGTGTAACGAAGAATAACGTACCGACTTCGAAAGACAGATTCGATCCAGCTGGGCTGCTGCATCTTTTCAGGCGTATATTCAAGCAGTAGCCACGGCCAAACACGCGCACAGCCGAAGCGGATGAGGATGCGACGATAGATATTGATAGCGTCCTTTGTCAGTCCAAAGAACCAAAAGATCGCCACAGTGCACAGCGGGAACAACCAGCTATTATTCATCATGGCAAACTCAGCCCATTCGCCGGTCACATAGATGACGGTATTCCACGGCAAATCCGCGTTACCATCATGAATCGCAGCATAGTCAAAGGGCTTGAGAGGCACGATATGTAAGATGTTGCGCGCAGCGATATACAGCGATAGTGGCAAGTATGAGATCAGAATGGACAAGCTCATGAAGTACAACCGGCGACGCAAACGGTTGCTTCGGGATCGCACAAGCGGGTTACTAGAGTTGGCTAGTGCGGAATCAGTGCCGGTACGGAGCTTACGGAAGCGAATGTAGACGAGAACTAAGCACAAAAAAAAGGAAAAGAGGGAAGGCAGTCGTTAGCTACATCACAGAACTGGTGAGAATCCAGTGGCAGAATAACATGATACTTACTAGCATATATGGCCGCGCCAATTGGAAACAATATCTGCGGCGCAATATAGAAGAAACATGGCCAGGCACTGTACGTCTGGACAACACAGCCGGCCAGCGGCAAGATGATATAGCGATTCGTCGACAGCGGATAGCTCCATGCGATCTGGGCCAGTGGAGCTGGAAAGATGATAAGTGCCTGGACTATATTTTTGCGTTTGCGCTCCCGCGAGCTCAACGGACTCGCCCTCAGCAAGTTAATATTAGTCGCCAGATTGCGCATAATTGCAAAGATTGAGGTCACGACTGTTGACTGCGCAGCCATCAGTACATATATATGCACGTCACAGTAGCCGTGGCCATCGAACCAATGCTCTGTATCCTGCGTCGGCCAGATAATGGCGTCGACGAAGAAGAGCAGCGTAGACAACATGACCGCTAGCAAGAACATGACGGCAGCAAACTCGCCATTGCGGACGAGCAGTCGAAGCGGTACGAGGCATACGGCGAGCGCCCAGAGACCGAAGATCAGTCGGCAGATAAGGTTGGCGAGGAGACTGGTAGGCTGGGCTGGCACACCGTGCGCTGAGGGCACGATGTACCCGCCAGCGGTCTTGGTGAAGAAGGACAGGTCGATGATCTCGGGCGGTGTCATCTTTGCGTGCCAAAAGTGAGAGAAAGGAGGGAAGTAGACCTAAAAAAAAAGATGCGAATGAGGATGAAGATAAATATAACGAAAGACACTTTCGGGCTCACAAAGCAAAACGCCGTAGAAGGAATACTGTGAAACTAGTCGGCGGGAAGCTGCCTCATTGAGTTATACAGAGACCAGAGATGAGACCACGGATACAAGAGACTGGCTTTTCTATCTATATATATATACACGATCCTGCTCTTGGCTTGAGGCGCAGAAGTATCCAGAAGATCTCTCAGTTTCTCTTTCTCTCGTACCCTCCTCTTCTGATTACCCTATAATGGACTACCTGAAACGATAGCTAGTTTGAATCGATGGGATGATATCACGAGCTAGGATCTAACACTAACTCTGCTATTGATATATGTGTTCTCTCTAGTTATAGAAGAAACGCTAGCTTAGGGGAGGTTCAAAATATGATATATAAAGATGTTATAGCTGAGATATATATGACTCCAGTCTCTGGTCTACTAAGCTAAACCATAAGATGTTGCTGGTGAAGATGAGATATCTATAGAACTCTCAGGATAGAAAGCAGCAGATGTCGACATATAACTACAATGCTAGAGTTGGGCTAATAGAAGTATTGGAGCGCAACTTTCCATCTTTGGCTATGGCTTCCAGAGCCAACTAAAGCAACTTCTGGTCTTGACGCCGAACCAGACCCAAAGAATATAATTTCTAGAATCTATTTGCCGTCCCAAGTAAAAGATACAACAGAACTGCTTGCCGGCCAGCTTCGCCACGCCGTATATTTGAGGGCTGTAGCGAGTCTGAAGCAGAGCCAGCAGGATATTTTTTTTCTTTGTTACTTCTTTTCGCTTGCTAGATAGTGTACTAGTGAGTATCAACGCAAGCGGTAACTGCAATTTCTAATCTAATAGTTGGCTGGAGGTCGGGAAGGGCGTGTGACTGTCAAAATGACGACAGGGTTTAGTTTCTTGTCTTTTTTTCATTCCTTGTTCTTGTTTACCTGAACTAGTAAACAGGGTTCTGTTTCCTACTGAAGATTCTTATGATATTTCCAGTGACGGTTTCTTTCTCACATTCATGTCCGACTAAGAGGTTCAGCTTATGATCTAACTCTTACATCAAAGGCAGCTTCTGCCGTGCATGAAGTAGTTTCTTCTAATTAGTTGAGAATTGTATATAGCAGTTCAAGTCAGCTAGTCTTATATCACACGATCAAGTTCTCAAGCTAAGCCAGGAGCATGCTGTAAGAATATGCTTCAACCTTTACCAGCAAGCCGAGCTCTTTACCTTCTGGGTGCGTCTCTAGGCCGGAATAGGCATCTTTCTCTAGACAGACTATTGTGGCTTCATTCCGAAAGATTTCTTTGCTATTCTGCTAGTCCAGGCCAAACTTGTCGAGCCAACAGGATTCTATTAAGCTTAGTTCATGCGTGTATCCATCACAATCATGCTGTGCATTTCCCTTCCCGGATACTACTCTGGATAATCTAGCTCTTATTGCGGACGCAAACGCGCGCTAGAAGATAAAAGCTGTTCTGATTTAACCGATTTTCTCTTCTCTTCTTTTGTTCTAGCGGCCTCAATTCCCAAAGTAGTCGTCAATAAGAAGTCAAAGGTGGAGCTCTATTGAACACCGAATCGGGCAAGGTGCGGGCAGGGGTCAAAAGACAAGGCCTAGACGCCAAAACCCTATATTTTATTGGCCGCCCGCCTTCAAAATAAGATGATATCTTTCTCGTATTCTAGAAGAAAAAATTGACAACTTCTATCCTGAAGCTTTTTTTTTAATTTTCTATAAACCATGTTTTGCCTCATCTCGCCTGGCTGTGACAGTCCTTCATCGTTCGCTGTTTCTCTATCACAAGACGCGGAATTCAATACCTAGATCTATTTATGTAGCTACAAGCTCGCATGAACGGGAAAGGATACCTCACAAGCGAGCCAGTCAAGCAGCTATCAGGCAAACACACGGTTCGAGATCAAAACAACAACACAGACAAGGACAGGCAGATCGCGAAACCGGGTACGCACATTATTGTCTGACATTAGGCGCCGTCCCTTCTCATTATGAAAGCTCAGAACTTTGGTATCAATTCTCGCTGTAGGCAAGATCTTGCGTAACTTCGCTGCATATTTGACGCTGTGCTATCTCATCACTCGAAACCTCTACTGTCTACAGCTATCTTTCTCTTTTTTGTATTTAAACATTGGATAGACATTGCTAGCAAAGGTCATGTTGGCCTTTGTATAGTTATATTTTGCTAAAGGGTCCTCTCACACTGTCAGTATCTATCTCATACAGAACATAGAGAGTTCAAGTCACCTCTTATTTGCGAGAAAGGACTCTGGGCTTGTGCATCTCAAGATGACTAGGCTACTAAGAATGTAAAGATTGTTTCTTTTACTGAAAATTGTAAAGTTCATGTTGCCATGATTGCTTATAACCACTTTTCATTTCTGGTGTCTTCAATCATCAGGGTTAAACCCATCCATCTGTCATGTGACCCCATGCGCGTTGATGAAGGGATAGCTATTTTTTTGTAAAGCATAACACGTGCTATAAACAGATAGATAAGGACATCTAGACTAAAAAAAAAAAAAAAAAGGACATCTAGAATGCCTCCAACACTTATTTTTGATTGATTCTGCACAATTTGAGCCTTCGCTAATATCATTGGTCAATTGCTTGTTATTGTCGCTTCATCCCCACTTGATCTGCCCCTCCAACACCACCCAAGTCAGATCCTTGCCCAGTAACAGAGAAAATAAAGAGTGCCTACATTGACACCGTAGTACTACATGTAGTACAGTAGAGTAGGTCAAAATCAAAAAGAGTTTGTCTTATCTCACAGTAAGTCATTAAGCTAGCTAGCAAACAAGCAAGTCCGTCTATCCAATGTGGGACCCCCAGTTAAAAAAAAAACTCTTACTTCGACAGACACGATCCAACCCACCAGAAAACCTTCAGCCTTGCACGACCCACTCTTGAATTTTTTCTACCGACATATTCAAGCCGGGCTGAACAATCAACCGAAGCTTGCTTCTCACTCTTTACAACATTACCAAACAAAAACCAATCCCTTCCCCTCCCATTATAGACAGCCATGTCGTCCTTCCTTGCCCGTCGTACCGCCTTCTCATCAGCCGCTACCGCCCAGCGCGCCTTCAGCACTTCGTCGCCTATGAACCTGGCGCGCATCTCGCTGATCGGCCATCTGGCTGGCACGCCTGAAGTCGTCCCTACCAGCAACGAAAAGTACGAGATGGCTCGCTACACCGTGGCCACCAGCCAGGGCAGGGACAAGCCGACCAGCTGGTTTCGCGTGACTTCGTTGATGCAGACGACCGACACCAAGAAGAAGGATTACATGTCGTCCCTCGCCAAGGGGTGAGTTTTCCTGTACACTGACGTAACATGCTATCATAGCTTTAATTGCTAGCTTATACGCCCAGGGTAATGTCATTTATAACAATAGGGTGGCAGAAAACTATAGGGCAAAAGAATGGACTCCCTATATGGAAACCCGAAGCGCCGTTCACTTGATAGCAGGCTATAAATTTAATGCTGACTCGCTCGCTCACTTATAGCTCTCTGGTCTACATCGACGGCGAGGCCTCTATGGGTACATGGACTGATTCCGAGGGCAAGACCCGCACGTCGCTTAACATCACTCAGCGTAAGCTTTTCTCTTCTTTATATTCCCAAGCTCTAGTCAGAGTGCAGGCTAACTAACTGGCTGGATCTAGGCTCTATCGAGGTGCTAAAGCGCCCCAAGGTTGAGGAGGTTGAGACTGCTGAACAGTAAAATGGAGATGACAAGATTTTTGTGTTTGGGAGGGATAATATGCCACAAGTCGTCCCATTCCTGGCTCTAGGCCATGCTGTATTTTATAAATTTCTTATGTACTGAGGCTCCCAGGTCTGTCTTCATTGCACTGTTCTTGTTCTTGTGTTCTGCGGGTTGTACTTTCTGATCTTATTTGTTGTTTGTTTGTTTCCGAACTACTATCATGTTGTATATTGCGTACCGCCAACACTCCCATTTATCATCATAATCGTCGTTATAAAGCATCTGTGACTCAGATACTATCGACGAGCAACGCGCTATCCATGCACCCGAACCCAGCTGCAACACCGCCTTCCTCGCTCTTATCGCCCTTAGTTCGCAGCAGAAATCCCGCATCCTCGTTATGTACGATCTCGCCTGTCGTATGGTTCCACACCGCAGTGCCAAACACGCCAAGCTCACAGATAACACCGCCCTTTTCGATATTACCGTTACGTAGTATGACGTTGTTTACGGCCGGCGGCAAAATCAGCTCCATTAGGATATATGCGCCCCACGTCTCCTCGGGCACGCTCCGCAGGTAAGCCGGGATGGCCGAGCGGTATATGTTGTTGCCGCCACCTTCGCGCTGTGGCTTCAGCACAAAGGCCTGGCACTTATCTGCATCGAGCGCCAGCTCGCGCGCCGCTAGTCCCGCTACCGAGGTATCCATAGGGTAAATGTTAGTAAAGGTGTCGCGAAGCAGGGTCGTCTGCAGTGCGCTCTCGTCCGCGTAGGTGCCCAGAGCTGTAGTGCCCTCGCCCTCGCGCGGCGGCGTGGCCAGCACCTGCTGCACTTTTTTACAGCCAGCCAGCTGCGTCAGCACGGATGGACACTTGATCGCATTGGAGCGTTCGAGGTGGTACCGCGCTTCCCAGACCTCCGGCACGGGGTAGTCACTGGGATCGTAGGCAGAGCGGAAGTAGACGACAGCAACTTCAAAAACGACAGCTCCTGAATTCTGCGGAAGTGTGTACAACAGCTCGCGCTGGTCAGTGACGGCCACGCGCGTATGTTTGCGGATCTGCGAGATTGGTAGACGGAAGGTCGCGATAGGCGCCGTGGCGTGGTGGGTCAGGTGGTATTCGATGGTGCGCTGGTCAAAGACGTTGCGCTCGCCATCTTGCGTAATGAATAGGATGCAGCACGGTAGGGCTGGGGAAGATGCGACGGAGGTTTTAGTGTAAACTTCAAAGGCGCTACGGAGGCCGGCGGCCAAATCGGCGGCGCTAGTGCTGAGGGGAATGTCCAGAGAGTTACGAGGCAGAGCGTTCTGGAGTAAGGGGTATTCAACGTTTGCAAGATATCTGGATATCAAAGCAGTAAGTATTGATACGTATTATGTATGTGTTGTAATGTCGTAGTGTTGTTGTAAGTAGAGTTACCTGTGTAGCTGAGTGGCCTTAGATGACAGGCCGCCAAAGGAGACTGAAATGGTGTTGAATTCGACCTGCTTAGGCTGTAGTTTAGTCTTGCCGTCGGCCGTTGTGGACTGATGGATCATGTAGTCAGAACGGAAGAGACCTAGAGTATAAGGCTGTAACAAAAAGTATTAGAAAGTTAGGCCTTCATGATCCGTCAAGATATGCAACGCACCTGGACGTATCCCTCAGCCTGAACTCTCTCGTGGATTTTCCACAAGTTCACCGTGAACTCATCGCCATCAACCCTGATACAACATTCTAGTCAGCAACCAAAGTCCGCCTTCATTCGCTTCCCGATCTTCATTGCTCCAGGCGTTGGTTTTTTCCTTGTCTGCCTATTATCCTTCCACCCTATTCCATGCTTTAAATAACCCACAACTTACTGCTTCACGATATTGTCCAGAAACTGCTCGTCCTGGCTGATGCGGATATACAACTCATTGTATGCCATTTGCACACTACGGGCCTGATCAAAACAGACGCGCGGAAACGCACTGGGAAATAGCGTCACCGGCACATGGCACCCCAAAACTCCATTTGGATCCTGCTCTAGCGCAATCACGCTCGGTGGTGGCCGGATGCACAGCCCATTGCTAATGCACCAGTCTTTGATAATCGTCGCCAGATACTCTTCTTCTGCCGCCTGTAGAATTGGCGGGTAAGTCATGCTCGGAGCGTTGCAGCTATTAGCAGCTGCTGTTGGGGTGAGGGGTTCGCTGACTAGTTTGATCAACGAGTGAGAACTTGAAGTAAGTTCATGGACTGGGGAGAATAATGCTGGATTTGAGCTGGAGAGAAAGAAGATTGTGAAGCTGTTTCAAATTCAGGCTTGACAAGCTTTCAATGCCAAAGACCTAAATTCTAGGATGTAGAAAAGAAAGCCTTGTCAGATATAATCAAGAGTCGTATTATTTATGAAGCTCGAGCTTGAAGTTTATATTTGAGACCCTCTAACAGAAGCCATAATTACCATTCTTGCTGATTAATACAAACTCAAAAGCTATGACCAGAGTTAGGGTTGCTATCACGTGTGATCGATGTTTGTGTAACAAATTGAGAAGCTCTACCTTTCAGATAGTCACACTAGTACTACCACCAACATTCACCGTCTGAAATACACCATCTTTATTTTTGCCCCGACACGGCTTAACTTCGTATAACCCGATTATAACACCAAAGTACATTTTACTGTCTGAACTTGCAAAAACTTCACAATATACTTCACGTCACGGCATCATGATTTTTAACTTGCTATCCGGCAAATATGATTAAAAATCTTTTTATTTTCAGAAACTCAAGAGATAAAATTATTAAGTACAGTAAGCGACAGCATCTAAAAAATCTTATGATGAATCATTATCATGGTATTCATGAGACTCCGGAATCGAAAACACTCTCTTCCTCTGTTCATGAGAATCGTCCAGCTCATCGTCGTTCACGGCCTGCAAATACGGTACCAAGCCCAATCCGACAATAGTGCACTCCAGCAACTTCTGTCTCTTCTGCACATGAGAGCCTGTTGAAGGTTCACCTAGTTCTTCAAGGATGCGCTCAAGGCGAGCCTCTGGTACACGCATGATATCCAAGGACGACTTGGGAAACTCGGCGATCGGCTCGTGGGTGCGGATGCTGTAGAGGCTAAACAGGTCGCAATTATGATCCTGATTCCAGGCAGCCCGGTTGGCGGTTTTAATCTTAAGGTTTTGTGCGCGTGTATACAAGACCCGCTCACTGTGGGCCATCGTGGTACCAGGGTAGGCTTCAGAGGTGGTTTCCGTTTTGTCGTTCGGTTTGAGAACACATGTTGTAAGAGAGTCTAGAGAGTCGGTAGATTGAGAAGAGGTGAATGGTAGATGAATCGTGGGTATTGATGAGGCGAAGGGCTTTTGAGTTGTCGAGGCCGAAGAAAGGAACGACAATTCTTTCTCTGGAGTTGCCAAAGTGGAAGGCAAATCTGCTTTGTTGGAATATGAGGACGTGAACGAGTTCTCCAATTTGGGATTTGAAGAAACATAAGACAGGTCCATCTTGCGAGCTGAAGAGCCGAATGCCATACTTTTCTCGTGTCTCTGAATGTCTCCAGAGTTTGTAGAATATCCATCATGTCTATCATTGTATCTAGGTGACGTACTTGTAGACGGCACTACAGATTCGTGTATAGCGTGTGTATCAGCAGGCATAGAACCATCAGGAACGGATGAGGCGGTATTATGCGCGGTAGTGAATCTCTTGACTTGACGCTTCGGGGGGGGGCAGAATGGGAGTTCTCGATGCTGCGGTTGAGTAATATCATTGAAAGAACTCTTCTGTGTTCTTTCAGATTCTCTGTTGACGGGGGACTCCTTTACCGATACGTTATGATTTGATGGCACTCGGTGGCGCGGGGGGAGGGGCGTCTGAGGTCGGGGCATCAAGTTATCAATATCGTCAAAGGGACGCATCTGGGACTGAGAAGTCACAGACAATGAGTTATCATATACACCCTGATGGCGATGCTCGAAGGTTTCAGTTGATCTCGATGGAACAGTCGGTAGCGAGCGACGAAGCTGCGAATAGTTCCTCTCCATCTTGGTCATTTGGCCCATAACGTTTTCCAATTGCTGTGATATCTTCATCATATGCTCCTGAAGAGCAAGGTTGTCAGCACGGAGCAAAGCCATCTGGCGTTCAGACGAGACCCGATGGAAATCGACAGCCTTCTTCACAGGGTCAATAGCATCTTCGATATCACGGCTACTCAAACCATCGAACCCACTATCAATGATGCTTGCATCTATTCCCATCAACGGCTCGGGAACCGTCATCGATGGAGGGATAGCCGCGCGGAAGCTGGCAGCCTGTTCCAGTGGGGTCGATGATGAGAACATGCTAGCTTGGCGAGGCAGTATGCCCTTGTGGATAGGACTATCCATGCGTCTAGGCGGGTTGCGGCGGCTGCTAGATAGAGTATAGGAGGGGCTTTGTTCTTCTGAGTGGAAGTAGGATGCCGAATTATCTTGCGTCCGCGGTGGCGCTGAAAAAGGCTGACGCATTGAAGCACGAGCCGAGATGCGCGATGGAAAATTGGGAAAGAGCTTATGTTGACTAAAAGAGTCCATGCTTTGATATGGAAGGTCGTTTGGTGCTGGAGTGGTGATGTTATTGACTAGTAGAAGTAAGTCTTGCTGGCAGATCTTATTTTCTTGGTAGAAGGGAAGCTAGAGAATGTGTGCTTCTTTGTTTCGTCAAGTTAGGAAAGAGACGCAAACGAACTGATAATATTTATGCAAAATTTTTCACAGCCCAAAATTATCAATAACGAGCCATTCAGAACACATCTTCGACATTTCTGGCTGATTACAAACGGAAGATGTTAAAAGCAACAAGACGGCAACAGCACTGAGCATCATCTAGATCGATATTCATTACAATGATATATAGCAACACTTTATCAAGAACTAAGCTATCACGATACCCACTCATGGTGTTGTTGATACGTGTAGGCTGTATTCTTGTCAAGCCACAGGAACAATTGGCTTTAGTTTGCACTGCTTGTATTTGATTTCGCCAAACTATTTTTGCATTGAAGCTGTTACTCATGGGCTTGCCTGTCTAGTTGTCGCTCAATGCAGACATAACAACTGGGCTTTAGCGTCGTGCAAAGACACTAAACACATAATAACATCCCTTCCCTGTTCTGTTAGGAAAGTCCGTGTTTCCTTGTTAAGTTTGTTAACTGGCGACGAACTCTACCACTACGGTTGTGTATATATATACCCACTTATTTTCTCGCCAGGGCTTACACCACCAGGCCTCACTAGAACCTAAGCGGGGAGACCTCACTGATAGAATACTCTACTACATCCAAAAAAAAAAAAAAATTTAATGGTGTGGATGGCAAGGTCACTTATTCTGTGAATACTTTGCAGGTCATACAAATTATACAAATCTATCTGTAATAAAGTCAGGTACATGTATTGATTAGCAAGAGGCGAGGGTCCGATATTCCAACAGACTAAACCAACAGATTGTTCCTAGATTATCCTCCCTTATATAGTTATAGAATAGTATTTTCAGGCAGCGATACCAGTGAGGCCGACTACTTAGGTGATTTGTCCAAAAAAACTCGGTTTGAGTGGGTACTTGGTTCGTCATAGTTAACATCTAGGCTGATCATAAGTTTTAAAAAAGTAGGTTATGTTGTTATATTTATTGTATGATGTCGCCCATAGATTCTACTACTAAACAAAAGGGCTAAAAAGTGGGTTAATAACAATTCTAGTGATAGGGTTCAGCATCGAGGCGAATAAAACCCTTAACTGCCACTAACCCTACGGTGTCACCCTCGAAAAAATATTACTAAAGTTGGCAAGCGCCGCTCGGTAAATAGCAGGACCTCAGACCCAGTCGATCCGCCGAAAGCGCGAGCTAAGCCCCATTCGCGTTTTGTTTTCATCATTAATCTTATTTAGTTCCTAGTACTCGAGCTATGAGTTTTGAATCCTAGACGCCACCAATGAGTTGTTCATGACATGCCGAACGGGCCGCAAAAAAAAGAGTAGTTGCTCAGTTGGGAGATTACTTGGTTGCTGGGCTGCTTGTGCACCGAATTGGGAAAGCGCCCCCGAAGAACCTCTGAGGCAAGGGAACTTAGTAGCTAACAGTAGTACTACTGCCCAAAAAAATGGTGTTGCTGGCGATAAAGAAGCATGTGGAGGGTATATCACGATAATACACTTATCACAACGCGCATATGACGACAAATTAACGAGGGATTTACGACGGCGAGATTAGAAGGATGGGTAGAAGAAGAACAAGAGACCAGCTAGAACCAACGCAAGAGACAGAAGCCAAGAATAGGTTTGGTTCCAAGACACTTCTCGTTTTTGTTCATCGGATTCAACAACTTTTTCTTGGTTCTAGAAGATGGATTCGATAAATGATTACAAATAATGAAAATACCTTTTTTTCCTAGATGGTCTCGTTTGAGAGTCATAAAAATGAGAATATGGGAACGAATGCTAGCTTTGGTGACGAGAGCGTTTTCAAGCTCGAATTTCTTTTGGGGCATGAGGAGAGAGTTTTTAGGGTGTGCAATGGCTCGGATTTGGGATATTTGGAAGGACGAAGCGACGTCACAGAGATAGAAATCGATACGAAATTGCTGATTAATTAGGAATGCCGTTTTCAGAAAAGCTGTAAGAAAGTAAAAAAAAAACTAAAAAACTTGAGCATGGAGTACCGTAAATCCGAGAAGCCTTTGAGGAGGAAGCCTAGCGAGGTTTCTGACTGCGTAAAAATGTTTATATATTGTCGACTACAAGAACTTTGGAATATCGTAGTGGAAGCGCTTGGCCTTCGTGACAACTTCTTGGACTTAGACTTATTTCCTCATGCATGCACAGCAGGAGAGCCCTTTGGGACCTTACACAGTTGGAATGACAAAGGCGGAGATAGTAGTAGTACTACTAGTACTGACAACATCCTGAGCCACGCAAACAGTCGACTAATGAGAATTTTAAGCTACTTGTCCCGCAGAAGCAGTATGAAAAAAAGAAGCATTGACTCGCAGATGGTCGAAGCTGGCGGGACCTGAGGGGAGAAGGAGCAAGAAGAGACGCAAGCGCAGGCCTATTCAGGGACGAAGCGAGGGACAAGAAAGGCTTGTTTACTTTCGTGCTAGTACTACTGCTACTAGTACTATGAGGTTCATTTGAGATCAAGGGGAGAGAGGGGCGAGGTGGACGAGGCTTCCTAGTTCATGGTATGCAGTAGTAGCGACCAGAAGGAACCCAAACTGGGATCAGCGGGTTCTAAGCTTATGGGGGTTTTTTTTTTCTTATAAGGTCAGATGGCTAGGCCAATAGTTTAAGCAAGACGAATAAAAAGAGATACATTATCACTATCATTAGCAACAGCACATGATATGTTTGAATATAGAATGGTAAAGACGATCTAAGACTCCTATGACACAAGAAGTAGAAGACTACAAGACATAGCCGAAATATCGATCAATGGGCCAAATGAAGTGATGCAGAGCGGGTATGACTAGCGTCACCGATGCATTCAGATCGAGAGCCGGGGAGCCTGGAAAGACAAAATAAATCGAATAAAATCCAATAAAAAATCTAGCCAAGCATTAGTTAAGGCCGAGCGAATAAGCCCAGTGCGGACTTAAAACCGTGACGTACCCGCCGCTATCTCAAGTCGCCCCTCGACGAAACGTTATAAACAATTGAGCTTGTCCTGGTCTCAGGTTTTCTCCTTCTCTGCATTTATATCTTTTGGTGAATCTTCTGGTGAATCTTTTGCTTCTTTGACGTGAGTTGTATTTGCTGTATATCAACCGTCTTCGAGGCTCTTTTTTTTTTTTTTTTGGCCTCTTCTACTGGCTATCATCAATACCATATATATATATATATATCCCCCCACCTCTACTCCGTGTAGCCGCCGAAGCTACACACTAGCGATGAGATGCTGTTCGGTGTGATATCATACTGGGTAAGTTTTGATACTAAACTCGCTATAAATGCTCGTAGCACCACACTATGGAAGCTAGGTACTACGAACACTAGATCCTTTTTCTACTCGCGTGCTTCAAGTTCCCGTGTCTCTCGATAAAGTCTTGCGTCCCCAAGCTTTCATTTAAGCGCCAAAACAAATATACCACCAAACAAAGCAGCAAACGAAGAACAAATAGAGAGCATATAGCCGCAAAGCCTCAAAACAGCTTCATCCATCACAACGGCAGAATATCATGGCTAACACTGTCTGGCTTACAGATGCTCCCAGTCATATCCGGGGTAACTTGGCTGGGAACGCTCCTCGCCATGCTCCTGTTCTGGGCGGTCCGCCAGGACAGTAAGCAACTCGTCGACATGGACGATGGGCAGTCCATTGCCTACATCTCCGACATTGGCGCTCTGACGCTGAAGCCGCTCTTCGTGGCCGGAAGCTGCGTGACTGTCGTCTTCCTAGACCTCAGCTTCATCTCCGACCGCTGGCTGCGACACAATGGCCGTCTATTACCCAACGTTAGTCTTTGGGAGAAGGCGATTATGTCGCTTAATATCTTGTGTGCGCTAATGGGCAGCGCCGGCCTTATCTGCCTGTCCATCTTCGACACGTACAGACACCCGCATACGCATACCGCCTGTCTATTTGTTTTCATTGTGGGCTATATTGCCAGCGCTGTATTTGCCTGCTGGGAATATCACACGCTCCGAAGAAGTGAGTTATATACTACTTGTCTTGTTACCTCATCTGGTTTCCTTTGTCATGTGTTGCTGTGTCTTCAGATATCTTCTCCCTGCAATCTCTGCTGGTCTGCAACTCCTTGACTTGGCAAACACCAACGTAGTTTCCAGACACGAAACATTCATATACCTAAATTACCCACCGCCACCGCCATCGCCACTAACTAAGTTCATGCGGATCTGATTTGCTAACAATAGCCTTCTAGACTTCGTCGATCAGCGTGCTCTTAATATCTCGTTCTACATCAAGCTCATGTTCATCATTGTCGAGATTTCCTTTGCTATTGCCTTTGGCGCCCTAGCTGGCCAGGAAAAATACAACGGGGCGGCTATTTGCGAGTGGGTGCTAGCCATCATCTTCTCTTTCTATGTCTTCTCATACACCATCGATCTCTGGCCTGCCGTGCACACTAAACGGCCTGAAACAAGACACGTCAAACGGAACAGCGGCTCGCTTCAGATTTCCGACGACGGAGCGTCGCCCCGGGCTATGGAAGAGGCTCATCATTATGATCGTCACCGCCCTACAGGCTACAATTTGTAGTCATTGACGGTTATAGCGCTGCGATAGGAAGAATTCCTGTAGGAATCAGGCTGTGCTTATGATTTGCATCGAGCCTTGATTTCATCGCGATGTTATTGTTATGAAGCCCTGCTCTAGCACAGCATTCCCTGTAAAACAGTACTGCAATCACCGCCAACAATGCCTGTAATTCAACACGCCGTATGTGCAGACACTTTTGCGCCTTACAACACACCACTATAAAACATGTCACCAAACGCAACTAAACTTGATATCTCGCAGCCGGCCTGACGCTGAAGGCATTAAATGCTCTTTGCTGCTGATCGATATATCCTTCTTTTCTCTACCATTTTACAACTTGGGATTTATCTTTGTCTTTTTTATATCTTGGTACGGCGAAATCCTGCTCCAAGACTCGCATCGGATTTTTTTTTTCATTTATCTATTCTGCTTCTTTCCTTGGCGTGTCTGATACCCATATGAATACGTTCTTTATTCGCTGGCACCTTTTATCTACAATTTACAGCTAATAAGATAAAGAGCTCGTATATATATTTTCATTTTTGTTCATTAGAGTGCAACTGGCGGAGTTCAATTGCGGGTCACATTTGTGGTTTGATCATATTTTCTTATTTAATTTACTGTATTTGATTATGCGGTCCAAGAGCCCGGATATCATCCATTATTCATCATATTGAACCAATACTAGTACTAGCATTAGAACTAATAAATAAATAAAAAAGGAGCAGGTATAGTTCCAACAGGAAACCGATAGATTTTCGACTTGAAATGGATAATTTGACATGGGATTTACAAGATTGATCGAACAGTGGTGTAAGCTGAATATGACTTTCGCAAAAGAAAATGTACTTCAATATTCCCTGCGCCGCCTACTGTAGCCTAGCTTCCTGTGAAGAGGTAGAAGAAGCTGTCAAAACACACGCCAATGGTTGACTGCTGCTTAGTGGAGAATAGGCTTATTCGCCCCTGTATCTAATTTAAAAAAATCATCATCAGACGGCTTCATAAGGTGTTATAAGTCTCGAAAGCCTCTATTCAGGGTCACTGCTCCAATCGAAACGGTGGAATACTTATATACACAAGTTTAAGAATCGCCAATCCAAAATATCTGAGCTCTTTATAGTTCCAGAAAAACTAAATTATATCACTGATAAAATATGTATCTGAAAAGTGCAGAACATCACATGTTGGCACTGCTTGCAAGATGAAGAGACCGTGAAGCGCATTTGTGCTTCATTGTCCAATATTTATTGATGAATGGAGACTATCAGTTATTGATTTGAGTTACGACTAGACTTACAGCAATTGCTTTTCATGGAGAAGGGAAGAGTAGCCTTACTGAAGTTTATTGAGGGAACTAAGTTTGGCACGCCTCAGTGGATGAGAGGCTTAAAATAAGGAGTAAGGGATGTTGAAGGGGCATGTGTTATGATTTTAGGCGTTTGCCGAGTTTCTGTTTTCTTGTGATTGAGTTTGTTCATACTGTACGTTGGCGTTTTGAGTTTGATTTAGCTGATTGAGCAGAAGGGTCACGAATGGGTTTATTTTAGTCTACTAGAACTTTATCTAGTATATTTTCATAGTTCTAGAAACTAAATAAGTTTATTGATTGAATTTCAATATTTCAGTATATCTAAGCAAAGGAGTCGCTGTAAAGAGACTTTCTTCAGAGCTGAAGAGCAGTTGCTGCTTGAAAGATTCACAGGCAAGATTGACCACTGAGCTGAGTCTTATCATTTCACATCTTCTAATTGTAGTAGGATTCAGGCTTTCCATACTTATGGTCGAGATATCTATAAGCACTGGGTTAAGTTGACCACAAAATTAAGTTCTTCGGTAGAATGCAACATACGGAGGGGGCACTCGGAGACATCGGTAGCGGGTGAACACGCGGGACCGGAGGTATGAGGTGTTTTTTGGTTTACTTTTTTTTTTTTTTTTCATGTATTTGACTAAACTGGCCCTTTATTGACTCATCCTTGCTAAACATCTCCACCTTCAGCTGGAACTAATTGGTTTCCTGCTAGAACTTATACTTGTTGAAAATACAGGCCTCAATACAACAAATGCGCTTAACTTACTGACATATACCTTATAGCTCTTTCTTATACGAGGAATTGCTACATAGTACTAACTAATACTACTAGCATGCAATAGGCTCGGCACTGCATTTCTGCGCTCTTTGTTCACACCGGACTTACTGCTTGCAGCGACCCTTTTGAAAAAAAAAAGCAATAGTTTCATTCAGTTTCTAAAACTATGAAGATACATGTGTGTCAGTTGAGATGACGGATTAGTTGTTATCCTGTTTCCAGCGCAACAGTAAAAACCGGGGAGGTTATGTTGGTTTTTTTTTTCCAAATTTTTTTTCATCATATAAATGCGTATCTATCAGGTTCATTTCCTGATAATATCATGCCTGCCAACTAGGTAACTAACTATCTTCTTCCTATCTTAAAAAAGCCTACAAGACGTTAGGCTGTAGTAGTCAGGGTCAATTGAATAGAGAATTTACTCATTACTGATGCATTATCTCTTCATAAATTTTACTTTTTTCCTTAATAAAGGATGTTCATTCTTAGTATTACTGGAACTATCTTGGTTGCATATACACATTACTACTATTACTTTCAGAATCTTGTCTGGTAGGTTGCTGTGTAACGGAGAGTCAATTTCTATGACAATGAGGCTTGGAAACCTGCAGCCGGCTTAACACCGGTTAAATATGGTCCGTTCGTCTAAAAGTCATTTTGCTGTCTTCAGTTGTCGCTTTTTCATGTCCAGTCGCAACTTGATTCGGCATTTTCATAATCTGCAGAAGTCAGGAAATCGTAGTTGCTCGCTTTAGATGAGATTTCCCTAACAATAAGTGCCTTGCTTGACTTGCAAGGCTGGGATATTCAAAATTATTATTCTCTAATATTTTTCTCTGGTGTTTACCTCATCACTTCCCAACTGCTTGAATAAATCCAACTAGAAATCTTTCCATCAGTATCGACCGCGACAATCGACCGCGACGACAAGAGAATCGAAAATCCGACCTGACTTTTACCAATTGCTTTCTTGATCTTCGGAGAAGCGCATTATATAATTTACGCGACATTCTTTCAATCATTTCTGGGCCACTCAGTATAACAAGAGCAGCACGATTTATCTCACGGGCTAGGCGCCATCTTTTGAAACTTGCTCACGGGAATAGACCAATTCACGTCTATTGATAGCCTAGCTGCACTTGATCTGGCAGCCGCTAGTGCTATCCTCATAGCTGCTTTTTCGTACTACCTTGCGCCGATAACTATCGCGAGTTACGAAGCCTGATACGGCGCTCTTTAGATTCCTTTCTTATCTTGTCCTTTATACCTTGGTGGTTTTGGGGTCTTATATCGTGATCACACCCTTGTGTCGCATTGTTGGCCATCCACTATCAACTCTTGAACAAGACAACATAGCAAACATTGGTATATGAAGAAAACCCCCACAAAGCCGTAAGTTGGATGTTGGCGCCCATTACGGATTGTATATTCTTTTTCCTTTCTCATCATTCCCCATGTACACAGTGTATGGTATGCATTACGACTGCATTATCTTATCACGACAGACATTAGGAGACTCATTATCATTTTGTTGCTACTAAAAAGCCATATAAATATTTCCTTTTTTTGTATCCGTGAGCCAAAAGACTAATATATTCATAGTTAGGAGGCTTCTTAGAATACTACAATGTCAGGGGACGACCCCTTTAACTGGGACAGTTATACGCTTGTACATGCGTTATACGACTCAGAAGAGCTATGGTTTCCCAGCGGCGTCGATCTTCCCGATGCTGATATCCTTCTTCAGGCTTTTCAACGTCTTAGAATCAACGGAAGACTGTTCTTGACATGGGGCGATATTCGACACAACACCTATCCAGATCTTTTCAAAGATCTAGCTATTGTGTTACCGGACCATCGTTTCTGGCTTCTCGATGCCTTGGAGTTTTTGCAGGGGCGTAGCCAAGCCTACCATTCGTGGAAAATCACCCGTACGGCGGGATTGAGAAGTAGACTATCTCCAAATCAACAAACCCCCAATACACAGGTGAATACCCTCGCCTCCCCGAGAGTTCATCAGCTTTCAGCACTGCAAGCTGTATACTCCCCTGCATCTACTCCTCCACGTCCAGGTACGCCCCAGCGAGTGTTGCCATTGGCCGCACCCGTATTAGGGCAACAACAGATACTATCGATTGAGCATTCTACACCTCAGCAGCCCGAACAACAAGCGCGACCAGCATCACCGTCTGTTATCACTACAGAAAACGCCACCCACAATCATCGAAAGAAGCGTAAAATCATGTCAACTCTTGTCGCCGAAGTTGACCAATTCGCTTCTGCTTCTGCTTCTGCTTCTGCTTCTGCTTCTGATGCAAAGATGTGTGATCCGTACTTAGGAACTGGCACCTTTAGATTACGCCATCGTTTTCCAGATAGTGATGACTCGACTAGTTCTGAGGACGAAGCGTTCTGCCGAGTTTCTACACAGATCCATGCCCGCTCTCGGGCGCATAAGGCATATAAGGCGGTGCTTTCTGTTTTTCAGGGCCATGCCAGAGTTGCTGATATAAGGAAGAATCTACTTGATAGCGACGAAGGAGGCTCCATCATGGGAGACGGGCTGGCTCCAGACGACATAGACCTTGGTCAAAACAGTGATGATGACTCGGAACCACAGCAGACTGTAGATGACATGGATATACAGTCTACAAAATATTTGAGCAAAGAGGTGGTCAATGCTATCATAGACGAGAGGATACTGTATTTCCAGGATATCTTCAAGTCTAACTATCTGCCAAGGTTGAATGCTACAGCATTCGATACATGGAACTCGGGTCGGAGCGAACACCTTATTGGAAAACGACTTAGCCATGCTTCAAGAACCGCGGATCACCTCCACAGTAGGTTGGAATCCATCCGTAACCAGATATCACTGATTAGTTGGCTATCACGGGAAAATGTCTGGCACCAGACAAGTTCTCTTGAGTTGACTGTTGTGGAGCTTGAAAAAACCAAATGGCTTATCAATCTGCTTAACGGCCCCAGGCCTAAGAGACAACCTGTCAAACGGGCGTCTAAGACGCCAGCCCAAAAGCAGTGTCTCGTAACTGACTACGTCCCGTCTGATAGTGATGGCGAAGAACTCAGCGATATTGACTCGTTGTCTAGCTTTATCATTGAAGATGAGGAACCCTCCAAACTTACCTCCAAACCTCTCCCCAAGCCCACTTCCTCTAAGCCCCTCCCGTTGTCACCTGCTCAAGTTATTAGGCCCAGTAATCATACCGATAGCACACCTCGAGAGAAGCTGCAAGGGTCTGAGCAAGCTGGTCAAATTATATGTCCATCAACTGCGGCTACTCAGCTAGAAGAAGATGGTTTAATGGATATAGGTGATGACTTATCCACTGATCATCAGACTGTGATAACAATTGAAGAAGGACCAGAAATTTCCGTTGATACTATGGCAAATGATACACCGATGACTGGAGTCATCGATGGTGGCGCTTTGGAACTTAAGAAAACGCAAAATAAGCTGTCAAATTCACGGTCTACAGTTTCTATTTCTGACGATGATTATCAGGATATGGATGGCGATGATTTGGACATTGATCTGAGCGACGACGATCTTCAAACCGTGTGCTATGATCTAACATCATGGAAAAAGTTGCCCGCAAATTTCAAACGATTTTTTCCAGAGTCTCTGTTCGCGGAAAATGGAAACATGACTCGCGCTTTGATTGCTTGCTTGTATAACTTCACCCCAGCGCTGCGCCACAGTGTTTTTACTGTCATCGAGAATTGCAACCAGAACACTACTTTTTTTTTCAAGAATGTATTGACGCCAGTGTCCGTCGAGCGTGCTGTTCAATTGGCTGCCATTGGCCTTCTGCGATGTGCTAGCCAAGGACAATATGACAGCCCATCTTCCGACGACTTAGAAAAGAAGAGAGGCACTATTCTAAATAAGCTTATGACTCACTGTTGCACCTACATGCAACCATTTCTGAACACGATTCACGCTATCTACGAAACCTATCCGCAATCCTCCGATGATATGCTTGCTGCTAGTGATCAATCTGATGAAGAAGATAGTAATCTGCTTGTGGATATAACCCGGTACAAATCGACTGAAAAGCAGCGCTTTGTATCCAAAGCTGCCTCTAATCAGTACGATGAGCGCATGCGTCGTGAGCAGGAGCTATGGAATCATAAGTATGAATTAGCGCAAAAGTCTTTACAGCAGGCTGAAATGATACCTGCTTCGGAATCTCGTCTCATTATCAACTTGTCTAAGAAGGAGAATGAGCCATTTATATACATACCTAACAGTGTACACCAGGCGACTTCGGAAATCTTCGACACGCAAATCAAGGGTATTCGATTCATGTGGGATAATGTTGTTGCCAACGACTGCTCGGTATCTACGCCTGGATGCATGCTTGCGCATACGATGGGACTGGGAAAGACTATGCAGGTAATTTCCCTCATTCTTGCCATAGTAGAGGCTTCCAAGTCCAAAAACCCGGCTGTAGTTGCTCAAATTCCTATAAGATATCATCGGAACAGATTCCTTATTCTCTGTCCTACGTCACTGGTGGACAGTTGGATCTGTGAGTTCAACCGTTGGACTGCAGGATCAATATTACCACAGGTTCAGGCATTCAACAATATCCCGCTGCATAGTAGACTTGCTGCCGTGAAACGGTGGGACGAAAACTCTGGTATCTTGGTCCTCAGTTTCCGCCTGTTTTCAAATCTCGTCCTGGGCGATGACGAGATTAGCCGTTTGATTACCCAAAATTCTGATTTGGTGGTTGTTGATGAAGCTCACACACTTAATGGCGGCAAAGGCTCGAATATACGTTATGCTTGCGACCAATTGAAAACAACAGGAAGAATTGCTTTGACCGGATCGCCTATGGCGAATAATACCCTCGAGTATTTCAATATGGTTGATTGGGTAGCGCCAGGTTATATGGGCCGCGAAGAGGATTTCAAGACCTACTACGCTAAACCAATTGAGGAGGCGCATCTTAGCAATGCCACAGCTAGTGAAAAATATCGCGGCCGGAAACTGCTGAAGCGTCTCACGACGAAGCTCCGTCACAAGGTCCATCGCGCAACTTTATCTAGTTTGCCTGCCAACGTACTCCCGCGTAAGCAAGAGTACATCATTGGTATTCAGCCTATGAGCGGCCTGCAAAGAGACTTATATACAGCATATGTTGCTGCGCATCAGTCAAGTGTGAATCGATCTGATTTCGGAGCTTTGGACAATCTGTCACTGATACTTACACATCCCAAGGTACTTGCCATGAAGATAAAGAAAGCTAGGGATAAGAGTAGTAGAAATGAGGTTGATGGAGTTAGTGATTCTGAAACCCAAAGTCTATCTGCTGACCTAAGTGCATCATTAATGAAAATCATTGATGCCTGCCCTAACATTGATGATTTAGAGCTATCTTGGAGGGCTTATTATACGATGCAGATTTTAGACTTGTGTCGTGGGTTAGGTGAGAAGGTTCTTGTCTTTTCCCAATACCTCGACGTTCTTGATTACTTTGAAGAGTTGTTCGTCAAGGAGAAGCGCAAGTACTGTCGTATCGACGGTGCTACCGAAAAGCGGGTTGATTTGGTCGATCGGTTCAATAATGGCGACTTCGAGGTGCTCCTCATATCAACCAAAACGGGCGGCACAGGCCTCAATATTCAAGGAGCCAGCAGAATTATTATCCTTGATTTTAAGTACAACCCAATGTGGGAACAACAGGCTATCGGCCGTGCCTACCGCATCAAACAGACGCGGGATGTCGTTGTATATCGCCTAGTCTGCTCTGGAACTTCGGAAGCTTTGTTGTTCCATCGCGCTGTGTTCAAAATTCAATTAACAGACTCTGTAGTGGATGACAAGGTGCAGGTTGCGCGATCTCAGCAACATAAAGGTTCTAGTGTTGTTCATATAACAGACACGGCCCAGCGGCCCTGGGACAAATATATTGGTCTTGACAATGTTCTAACTACTCTATTGACATCGAGTTTAGCCAAAAAGGGTATTGTCTATGTTGACCATACCGACACGTTTGCTGAGCCAGACGATGATATCGAAGTCTCAGCTGACATTAAGAATCACGTACGAGCCGAACTTCTCCAGATTGACATACTGGAACAGCAAAGCCGTTTGTCTCTGTCTTCTACAGTCATACCATCTAACCGTCGTCTCGAACCCACCCACAGAGGCACTAGTAGTACTCAAGTAGTTCCATATCACGAGCAGCCACTTCATGTCCGCTTGATGAGTATCATGAAAGAACGTAACATGGCACCCACGACCAACAACCAGTTGCCGCTACAGTTGCCCGGTGCAATTAATAATCTCATGAGGGTAGACATGCCGGAGCATGCTGAGTTCCGTGGAAGACTAAGTCAATTGTTCTTAAACGGCTTAGCCCCAACAGTACCACTGTTGTCCGCTTTACCAACAAAAGTGACTACACGCGCAATGGAAATAGATGATAACCTAATGATGAATCATCGAGGCGAACTCCCACGCCGAGCTCGCGAAACTCTCTTATTAACGCTCATGCAGCAGTCGCGATTCACTATCGCGTTATATGCGCAGGCTCACGGACTTACGAATGACGCCATCGCTAGCTCGACAGATAGGGAGTTGAAGGACCAGGCGATTGCCATTGAAAATCTGCCGTACCATGAGTATCTTGCCATGTTCACAGACATTCAGAAAATGATACTAGGCTTGGCTAAGGTGACATATGATGTGCCTACAGTTCATGACAGTAATACGCCTGTGCTACCCTCCAACAACATTGTAGCGCAGCCAAGCAACGCTGTCACCACGGACAGACCTATCATTACATGTGTTACTATTACTCGGCCAACGGAAGCGAACGATAGTCAATCTGTGGAAGTTACTTCGAACTCGCCTTACTCTGCCTCTGCCGCCCCTGCACCACCAATATCTTCTGGACCCTCAGAAACCCACAATGCATCTCCAACAATGCTGTCTGCTCTGCCAAGAGCCGTAGCCATATCTCCGGTTGCTCCACCTACGGGGCTAAACCCTTCGCAGCCTGCTTTAGCAAATGTGCGACGAACAAATTCGATACAGCTTCCAGCAACGAATGCTCTAGGATCAAGCCCCACTCCACGACAAGCTACACCCTCATCTCTGCAGGTGATGACTTCGGTGTCTAGATCGGATGCACACCGCGATCCTGATGTAAGCTTTTAGACAACTAAACATATACGTTTTATTTGTGCCACCGTGAATAATACTAACCTAATACTTCTCGTGATTTAGCACTTGCATCATATTTGCGCACGGATAAAGACCCATAGCCAACAGTCTACTGTTAAGAATAGTCACGGACTCAAGGATCTCGAGCTGGTTGATAAAATCAGGAAACAGAGGCAGTTGCAACGGGCCGGAGTTGGAACCGTTCAATCAGCTGCGGGAACCTCGAGAGTCACGACAGCGTCGACTAGGAAATATGCATCGAACGATACAAATAGTAATCTCAACGACCCTGAGACACCAAGGCCTCAATCGCAAAATCAAACGGTATCTCAGCGCGATTCTGGGAATGCGAGCAAACGAGCGCCGATACCAAGCAGCCAACAGCTGTCACCGGCACTTTCGAAAACACGGCAGCGTTAGTTTGGAGAGGTTGTGGTGTGGAGACTAGCCTAAGCTTACTATAGCTTCGAGCAGTATACTGGGCTAGGCTTTTTTATTCTTCGTATTTATTTTGTTAGTTTTCTGTTAGTTTTATAAGTGACAGCAAAGGCTAGCCCTGTTCATGGCTATTGCGTATTGTATTCAGTATATAATTTGTATGGGAGGTTTTGTACATGGAAATGTGACTAGTGCAAGATATAGGCGCAGTGATCGGCACTTTTGATAGCAGTGAGATAGTTGATGCTCGAGTATGATACCCATCTTGTAGTGACAATTCTTGCAGTAAAATCTAACAAGTCTAACATGCAGTCCGACAAGTCAGTGATACGGTGTCTTACAAAGGTCAGAAGGCCGGAGAAAGCCGAGTCAGGCAAACAATGGTTGAGGCACGAACAAAATTTGGAGACGGCCAGAGCCGATATGCGCAGGTTAGTAGGTAGTAGTAGTAGTACTTAATTAGTAGTAATGCTCAGTCGTAATTCTTAGTGGCAAACCATAAGTCGAACTTGTTTACGATCGTGGTTCATAGTTTAGTGGGATACATACGACCAATGAGCGGTGTCTCTTTCCTTAGTCACAGCAAAAAGGAAGAATAAAAAGGTCCGAGCTCTTACTTGATATTTATTTTATAGTCAAGGATGGGAATTTCTCAGTTTTATTCTGAATTTATTGAGATGGTTGCCGCTGAGCCGAGTGTACGAGTTTTTACGGTTACTTCAATACGATTGTTGCTATATATCAACCGCAATAAATATCTAGAGTCAGACTAACACGTCGTTATTGAATTGCGACTCCTCTCAATAAGCAGGTTAGTAAGCAGTAAATGAGTTAGTAAGATCTTGGAGTCTCAACCTTAGTTTATGTATGCACGTATCTTGTGTGCAACTAGACATTTGTTTTTAGCAATGGCAGATTTTGAACACATAGCTGGCTTGACTGCCGTTGTTACCGAAGTCGGAATTTTTCGAGGCGTTAATAACAACCACCAACAACAACAACAACAACAACAACAACAACAACAACAACGATGCCGTAGCAAACATGATCAGCCCACAATACGTAGTAGAACCAAGGGGAAGCAAGAGAGCAAAAAGGGAAGAAAAAAAAGAACAGAAACGGAATGTACGGCTGGCCAATCAAATTCAAGCCGATTCTAAGGGTGGAGACAGGCGCCGGCCGCCGGGATTATTAGAAGTGTTTTTATGGTTGAATGGTGTCTGCACTATTAGTTAACAACACAGATATGATGAAACTGCCTTAGAAACCGGACAATTCAAGTGAGCGAGAGATACGTAATGATGAAGACTAGGAAATGACCCATTGATAATCACCGGCAAGAATAGCAGAGCCAAAGTGTTAAGAGCCAATTTATCTGTCCGATTACTAAGAAACACTACAAAAATGTGGAATTTTTTATCTAATCATTGATCTTATTTAGTTTCTAGAACTATAATGACACAAAAAGTAGTAGCATGGATGGACAGACAGACTAAGGCCATTTTGAGCGGGGCGCCGCTTCAGAATACAGAGGGTTCTTCAGTGAACGGGCTTTAGTGGAAAGACCGGATAGAATAACCTGCAGCGCTCAGATGATATTTTCCCCTAAACCGAGGCACTAAGGTTGTTCTATTGGATTCAACAATTTTTTACTGGGTTGATTTTTGACGGTCAAAGAGACAGCAAAACATTCACGGTGATAAAATTTCTAGCTTCCATATTTCTTCTTCTTCTTCTTCTTCTTCTTCTTCTTCTTCTTTTTTCCGTCAGCTATCAGATTCTCCGTATTCTTCATCACTAGCTTCGCTCATCTAGCCAAACTGCAACTGCAACCCTCAACCGAAGTGTTACATCCTGATTTTCTCTAGCTCTATCACTCTTCACCTCCATCGTTAGCGCCATCTTCTTCGTCATCATGGACGCTGTTCTTCGCCAGTCGAAGGCCGTGTGCCCTTTCCTGAAGCAGTCTTCGCCTGCGGCTCTGCGTGCGCTGTCTACCTCAGCCCGGACTCAGGCCCCTGCCATTGCTTCCGCTGCTGCCATCAGCCCCTTGGCCTCGTCATCGTCGTCATCATGCGGCGGCTCCATGTCCAAACTGCAAGTTCTGGCTAACCGCTGCCCCGTCATGGGCAAGGCTATGGCTGTGCGCTCAGCCCAGTACAGCACCGCATCGTCGACCATGACTGCCACTAGACTGACTCAGAAGCAGCACCAGCAGCACCAGCAGAAGCGTGCCATCCACTCCGGCACGCCACAGGGCGCCCGTGAGGCTGATCCGGCCGTCTTCTCCACTAAAGAGACCGGTATGTTAGACTACTGCTGTGAGCTAGCTAGTACCGACACATGCTAATCATCTTCCTTAACAGCCCACCACAAGATCGCCAGCATCAACGTCGTCAAAGCTGACTGCCCCAAGTTCAACTACGAGGGCTGGTACGAGGATCAGTTGGAGAAGAAGCACCAGGACAAGTCGTACCGCTACTTCAACAACATCAACCGATTGGCTAAGGAGTTCCCGCGTGCGCACCAGGCCAGCCCCGACGACAAGGTTACTGTGTGGTGCGCTAATGACTACCTGGGCATGGGTAGCAACCCGCAGCTGCTGCAGGCCATGCACGACACGCTGGACAAGTACGGCGCCGGCGCCGGGGGCACGCGCAACATCTCAGGCCACAACCGCCACGCTGTTGAGCTCGAGGCCACCATTGCAAAGCTGCATGCCCAGGAAGCTGCTCTGGTCTTCAGTAGCTGCTACGTGGCCAACGACGCTACTCTGGCTACACTAGGCAGCAAAATTCCTAACTGCGTGATCCTGTCAGATAATCTGAACCATGCCTCCATGATCCAAGGCATCCGCCACAGCGGCACCACTAAGATTATCTTCAAGCACAACGACTTGGTTGATTTGGAGACCAAGTTAGCCGCCCTGCCCCGCGACCAGCCCAAGATTATCGCCTTCGAGTCTGTCTACAGCATGTGCGGCTCCATCGCGCCCATCGAGGCTATCTGCGACCTGGCCGACAAGTACGGCGCCATCACCTTCCTAGACGAAGTCCATGCTGTCGGTATGTACGGTCCACACGGAGCCGGTGTGGCTGAGCACCTGGACTACGAGGCCCATAAGGCCGGCCGGCCGCATGGAACCATCATGGACCGTATCGATATCATCACCGGCACGCTAGGCAAGGCCTACGGCTGCGTTGGCGGCTACATTGCTGGCAGTGCCAAGCTTGTCGACGTGGTGCGTTCGCTGGCTCCCGGTTTCATCTTCACCACGACTCTGCCGCCTGCCGTCATGGCTGGAGCACGCACTTCCATCGAGTACCAGATGGGCTACGGTGGCGACCGTCGTCTACAGCAGCTGCACACGCGCGCCGTTAAGGAGCAGCTCTCGCAACGTGATATCCCCGTGATCCCCAACCCGTCGCACATCGTACCCGTGCTCGTCGGTAACGCGCGTCTAGCTAAGGAAGCTAGCGACATGCTGCTGCTTGATCATAAGATCTACGTGCAGAGCATTAACTATCCCACCGTGCCCGTAGGACAGGAGCGTCTGCGTATCACCCCGACACCTGGTCATACTCGCGTCTACCGTGATACGCTAGTGTCGGCGCTTGATTCTATTTGGGACCGCCTGGACATTAAGCGGACGTCTGACTGGGCTGCTGAGGGTGGCTTCATCGGCGTTGGTGCCCCTGGATCCCCTGAGCCGCCCATTTGGACTGATAAGCAGCTGGGCATTGAAGAGGCCGCACGCAAGATCGTCGCCAGCGGCACCGTTGCCCAGAATCAGGTCATCGAAGCTCTGTTAGCCAAAGAAGAGCCGCGCGTGGCTTCGGCCTCGGCTTGATTGCCACCTTCTACGTCGTCTAGTGCTAGTCATTTGAGAGGATGCTGATTTGTTTCTCATCTCTATACACGTGACGTCGCATGTGAATCTCTAATGAATACAGACACTCTTTCCAGACGACAAACAAAACTCAGATTCCTACCCATTAGCTCTCGCACTGCATCTCGTCTACTACTTTTTCCCCTTTACTCGATGTCCCCTTGGTTGATGTCGTGCACATGACATCTTTTTCTTGTGCAACCATCGTCAAACCCTATATTTCTCAGCAAAGCAAGACCACCCTCGATCACTTATACAGCTCACAATCTTCTGCTGTTTTCAGTTTTTCGTTCTATCTTCTAGTATCTCATGCAATCACGTTCCTGAAGTTTCCAAAGAGTTTCCTCTTTTTCTTCTTTCTTTCGCCTAGACAAAAAAATAGAAAAAAATCTATTTTTGGTGTAAAATTTGATTTTGCAATATCTTTTTTCATTTTCACTTTCGTTCTCATTTTCTGTCATCTTTCTTTTCTTGCTCCGCCTTGCTATTCGTTCACGTCCGTCTCCTTCTTTTTAAGTTTTTTTTTTCCTTTTCCGTTATATCTTCTTGTGTTCATTTCAATCTATTCTATCTCTTCTTTCTAAAAAGCAACATTTGTTTTTCTTGTATAAAAAAAAACCGGAAAATTCTTAGGAGAGAAAAGAGTTGAGATTACTTTGTCTGAACGTTGAATGCTCAGTTACGGAACTTCAGGATCGTCGTTGCAGTCTGCATGCTATGATACCTCATTAGCCTTTCATGTTCATGTTTTTCTCTTTTACTGCTTTTGAGGAGCATCTTCACTTTTAGGGGTTAAGAATGTTACTCACGCACAACTGAGTTGTTCCACTTTACTTGTATAGCGAAGTCCGTTATTTTTTACTTTTTGGCCTTTTCTTTCTCTTCGAGGGGGGGGAGGGGAGGGTAGGGATTGTTTTATACTTATATTGCTATAATTCAGGTTCTGTCTAGGGTCATAGCAACATCAACCATTCTTCAACTTTGAGCCACGAAATGAAGACGGGAACACTAGTGGTGAGTTTCTTTGTTCTTGTTACTTAGGTTGTTTTTTTTCCTTCAAAGCGACTATCCTCACGACGACACTATATATTATCTTTCGTGTAGAAGAAAATTCCCCGAATTATCTCGAGTGGCTTTTTCTCCTATTTTTATTTTCTATGAATTTATCTATGTCAACTTTTTCCTTGGCTGCAGTCGCTGAACAAATGCAACTGTAAAATGCCCACTCTATACAAAAGATTGTCCTTACTAAAAAATACATGACATGTTAAAATGTAACGGCGACGATGTGGTTGACTTGCGTGAGCGGAGCTAAGACTAAGTTGTCAACTCCACGGAGCTAAAGCACTTTACAGATTACAATGCACAACTGTCCATATAGATATGGCCCATATAGGACGGAATTGACTAGTTTCCCCGACTCCGTCGGCAAGTGGCCATGAATTATGTCCAAATTGGAAGGTTTGGTATAAGACAGGAAAAGTATATGCTAAGATATCCATCAACTAACGTTCCCCTAGCCCAAAGATGAAGTTTCTAAGGAAGTTAGGTATTGGGCCTTTCTATCTTTACATTTCTCTTATTCATGAAAAATACCTCAGTTATCTGATTTTAGTCTGTTCGTCATCCAGCTCTTAATGATGGTCAATCACCAAGTATCTGGTCCTATATACCGTATATTAGCCGTTAGTATTGTTACGACGACAGCTTTGTACTGCCATATTCAGTACATACTATCTCAAACACCTTACACAATCATCGAACTCTTAGAACATAGTCGTACAAGTAAAGTAGCCCGGGCCACTTCACAAGTTCCGCATACGTTTTACATTACATGATTTTGGATTACGGCAACTTCTTGTCTCAGCTATTAGCTCAACAATGAACCAACCTCAACTTTCTCAATCCGCAGTCCAGCCTCGAGCCGTTGGACCCCGAGCCTGCACAACCTGTGCCAAAGCTAAAGCCCGCTGCGTTTTAGGACCCATTGGAGCCAGTCGATGTGAACGCTGTCATCGCCTTAACAAGCCATGTGGCTCGCAAAAACCTGCACCGCCGCGCGCCAAAAAGGTGTCAAAACCGAAGCGCGTATCAGAGCTGGAACGGCGGCTGGATGGTCTGACTGCGCAGCTGCATGCAAAAGTCGCCGCTGCTGCGCCGAGAACAATTTTGTCTGAAGCGTCGCCGATAGTTGCGAGTTCGGCTCTGGGACTAGTGCCAAGGCGCTGCGTCGCCAGGATAGCACGCCGGGATTCCAGGTATCGCATATAGATATTGATGACACTACAGATGATGGACGTCGTGATGAACCACCACTGAAGCGTGTGAGGCCTACTGACCGCAGAGGCATCGATCTTGTACATCTCTTCCCGAACCGGATTAACAGTTCCTTGCCAGACTCTCCGTCCATGGCATCCAACTCTCCGCTTCTGCGGCGCGAATCTCATGAACTAGCAGTAACAACAGCAATGCCAACAGTATCAGCCGCAACCAGTGCTTCCTCTGCTCCCAACAGTGCCTTTTCTGCCAGCACATTAGGCTCGAGCATTAGTGCCAACACCGACATCATCCTTTATTGTCCGAAATCTGCTGCCCAGCAGATGACCTCCGCAATCTGGCCCACCGGAAACCCTGACGAAGCCGCTGATCTTCTCTACAAGTTTCGGAGCGGTCGACAGCTACTGTATCCTTTCGTCGTAGTTCCACCTCACATGAATACAGCGCAACTTGCGCAGCAGCGGCCTCTGCTTTTCCGCGCTGTAATTCTAGTGTCAGTGTTCTTCCAGGGCTTGCGACAAATGCAGGCCATGAGGGAATTACTGAATATTCTAGTGACAGCGTCATTTTTAGGGAAGCCACGAAAGAACTTAGACTTGCTACAGGCGCTACAGTTGGTTATTGCCTGGATGTACTATGATTTAAATGGCTTCCAAGTGACGAACCTAATTTTTTTTCGGCGCGGAGCATTACGGTGAGCATGGCCGGCAAAGATACGAATACTCGAGATCCAGGTCCCAGAGCATTGGAACATCTACGTGCCTTTGCAGGCGTGTATCATCTAAACGCATAGTGAGTTTTCTTGGTGTATATCCATCACGGTTACTACCGTCCGTCTTTCATAGTTTGATATTAACATAGTATATTTAGTGTCTTCACTACTGACAAACGTTCAGATATCTTTATGGATACGACATCTGTAGAGAAATGGACCGATGCTATCGGATCAGCTAACGAGCACCCTGGAGACGAACTCTTAGTGTAGTTAATAAAGATACAGAAACTTGCGCAGAATGTCAGCATCTATGTGGCCCGATCAGATGCACAGAGCTCTGGCGCGTGCCAGGCAGCACCGCTAGCCATGGTTGTGCGTGGTTTTCAGCAGCAGTTACAGGCGTATAAGGCCGGATTGCCACCCTATCTACAGAATAACAGTACGTTTTTTTCTTCGCTGCCTATGCAAAGCTGGTATTACTAATATTACTATGACTAACATTCATTATGTGCTTCAGTCTCCATAAACTCACATATCGCTATTGCCGAATGTCTTCTTTTCGAAGTTGCTATCTCTGACTCGGCTATGGCCCAAATTCCTCCAATGAACGCATGTCGCTGCTTTGGAGCTGCTGCACATTGACAAAGGACTATCTTAGTCTTTGGTTTCCGCCTGGCTTCGACCCACGCATCAAAGAAGATGATTCTCCGCGTACCATTTGCCTGAGCAGCTACGAATTTGCCTATGCCGTGCTTACTGCGCTCAAGCTTATCGTGCTGCGCGCACTGGGTGGAACCGTATGCTGGTCGCCCAAAAGCTTGGCTTGTCAGAATTCATAAATACACAGATCATCGAAATGGAATATTTGATCAAACACAGACGCGGACTTCGGCTCGGAGCCCCGAGGACCCCGGATCCGTTCGAACGGCTGATGGCAACGCTGAAGAACCTAAAACTCATACTAGAAAAGGAGATTGAGAGAATTCGTGCGGAAGCTGTAGCCCAGATGGTAACCATGTCGTCACATATAGACATGAGTGAGTCAAGTAGTATTGTTACTGGCATGGGAAAATATCGTCACCGCCTATCAGGACATATATGGATTCCACGTCACAGTCTTCACTTACACAGCAACAACAACTCCAAATCCAACAAATTAACGAATCGGCCACACGTGTGAATCTACGACAAACAATGATGGAGCATACGCCGGCATTTAATGTATCAGCGCTGGGCGAGTTTGACACCATTTTCCAGGACTTCCAACATACAATGTGGGGAGATTATCAAGACGGAGCATTTTTTGGGGAGCACAGACCGGACGCTCTAATAAAAGGCGAGAATATCATAGTGAAATTTCAATGTTGCTTCTTATTATAATCGAATAAGTCGGGGCAATATAGAATCCACAAGAATTGAATATTTAGGGTTTGGGACAGGGGTTATAACTACACCTGCAATTAATCATAATGGTGGAGTGACAGTGGGATTAGTAAACGGGATTAGCAATAGCCCCCACCTGATATCGACTTCTTGTTCCGCGCCGGTGTCTCAAGAAAAAGAACAGTAGTTGCTGATATTAAACCAAACTTGGCATGACCATGAAGCTTGCCGTAGACTACTCGCTCTACCTCGTGACAGACTCGACGCCGGCGATCCTCGGCGCTAACCGGGCATTAGCCGATGTTGTGCGCAGTGCCATCCAGGGTGGCGTGACGCTTGTGCAATACCGCGCCAAAAACATGGAAACGGCAGTGATGATTAGCGAAGCGCGCGCCGTGCACGCTGTGACCCAGGCGTCAGGTGTGCCTCTGCTTATCAACGACCGAGTCGATGTGGCGCTAGCCGTCGGTTGCGAAGGCGTGCATGTTGGTCAAGATGATATGTCAGTTGCTACGGCGCGTGGGCTTTTAGGCCCGGATAAGATTGTCGGTGTTACGGCAGCGTCGACGGAAGAGGCACTACGTGGGTGTCGTGATGGCGCAGACTATCTCGGCATCGGGACGGTGTTTGCGACTAACACGTGAGTATTCTTCCCTTTGTTTGTCAATCGTGACTAACAGCTGCGTTTAGAAAAACAAACACCAAGGACATCATCGGTACCACCGGCGTCAAGGCTATCCTAGCTGCCATGGCTGCTGCCGGCTTTGGTCATGTCAAAACCGTGTGTATCGGCGGCCTCAACGAAACCAATATCTCCCGCGTTCTCTACCAGAGCGCCACGCCCGCCAAATCGCTCGACGGCATTGCCTTAGTCAGTGCCATTATCAGCGCTACCGACCCATGCGCCGCTGCCTCTTACCTGCTCACCCTTGTCCGCTCTCCGCCAAGTTTTGCCCAACACGTCCAGCCAGGCCCGCATGTTAGTAGTGCCGCCGAATTGGTAAAGCTAGCGCCGACTATCGTTAGCCTTATCGACCGCCTGAGTCCCTTGTCGCACAATATGACAAACCTCGTCGTGCAAAATTTCGCTGCTAACATGGCATTGGCCGTTGGCGCGTCACCCATCATGGCGGATCACGGCGAGGAGGCACGTGATTTGGCGGCACTAGGTGGTGCGTTGGTGGTTAATATGGGCACTGTGACGCCGGATGGCTTGGATAATTACAAACAGGCTGTGCAGGCATACAACTTAGCCGGTCGGCCGGTACTCTTCGACCCCGTAGGGTGAGTTAATGATATGTTTTATAGTCTTTATTCTTCATCTTCTAGAGGAGGCCTCGTTTTTCACTAACTGAACCACCCTACCTCATTTAGAGCTGGCGCCACTACCGTCCGTCGCAACGCCGTGCGAGATCTTCTCGCCGCGGGATACTTTGACGTCATCAAAGGCAACGAGGGCGAGATCCAAACGGTATGGTCGACACATAGTGGCCCACAACAGCGCGGCGTCGACTCTACCTCGGCACTCTCCGTGGCCGAGAAAGCTTTTCTCACGACAAACCTGGCGCAGCGCGAGCGCAATGTCATCGTACTCACCGGCGCCGTCGATATCGTCTCTGACGGCTTGCGCACCTACGCCCTGCGCAATGGCCACCCGTTTCTGGCTGCCGTCACCGGCACTGGCTGTGTTCTCGGCACCGTGATCTCCGCTGCCATTGCCGCTTATCCCCAGGACAAACTAGCTGCTACTGTTGCTGCCATGTTGCTTTACGAAGTCGCGGCTGAAATGGCTGCGGAGCGCCAGGATGTCCAGGGCCCCGCATCGTTTGCTGTGGCCTTTGTTGATGAGTTGTATAAGCTTCGCAAGGCAACAGCGGCCGGCGATTTGCGGTGGCTCATCATTGCCAAGCTAGAGAAGCTTGAAGTCTCATCTGTGCTGTAATTATATTCAACATGAAGATTTCCTATATCCAATAACTAAATCATCAGGAATGAAAACAAATTGTTGGTGCGCTCATATCAGCTGGTTTATCAGATGTCAAAGTGTGCTGCCCCTCTTTCATGCACCTCATTTAACTTCTTCGAGTTTGTCCTCGTGTAACATACCATGAGCTTCATTTCCACATAAGACAAACAGCGACATTGGCTTCGAACAGCACTAATTATAAAGAATTTCACATAACTTCTAGTAGGGAGTGATGGTTAAGAAAATAAGTTTCTACTTTTTTTATTTTTTTTTCCAAAAAAAGAGATAGAGAATGTGCGTGTATGTAGAGTGTTTAGGNGGGGGGGGGGGGGAGATTAGATACGGAAGATACTTGAACCCACAAAGAAAGAGGCAACAGTAGTTAGTATAGTAATAACAGTAATGAATTATCAACGCATACAGAAGTTGAAGGTACGCTATAAGAGATGGGAGAGGTAAGAGGAACAGGTGAGTGGTTTTTTCGGCACCAACAAGATCTTCGTCACTCTCATCTTTCTTACTCGCCAACCGCCGTCTTTGGCTTGCCACCCATGTTCATCCACGAAAATGCAGATGCTCCGCCAACCGGATTGGCCTGACGAGGCATTACACTAGATGTCGACGATGACGATGAACCCTGACGACCAGCCTCGCGCACCAAAAATCCAGCTGGAAACTTGGGTTCACTAACGCTGACCGACCGCTTGTTCTCCCACCGAACTGTGGGTGTCGAAAATGACTGCTGAGAAGAGTTCGAATTGGTATCCTTTCGCTTGTTCTCTGTTGGCGTGCGACTGATTGGCGTAGTGACAGCAGAGGAAGTAGCCGTCGTTGTATCCACGGAAGAAGACGGGACAGAAGGACGGGCCGAAGACACTGTACGGTTAGGCTTTAGTATCTTCATGTTCCGACCTCCCTTAGCTGCTGGCTGGTAGCCGCTAAGACCGTTCTCACGTTCTGGATTGACAGCACCGTTGCGCCACGATCCCCAGATACCGGCGTTCGACTCACGTCGCTTGTCAGATTCAGCTGTTGAGCCGGCACCTGACTGCGATGTAGTATTGTTAGTCGAAGGCGTCGAGGTCGTTGAGACTGTAAATTCTCTACCATACGGAACACTGCCATTTTCAGACATGTTAGATTCCTTGTAGGACTTCTCAATCTCGCTAGCCTCAGACCGTATGCTAGAGGGCGTTGGGAATGACGGAGACTTGGAAGAAGAGTGAGTCAAAGACACTGGTTCGGGAGACGACCGGTGCGAGATATGATCATGGATACTGCCTCCACGTGATTCTGTCGTGCTCTTCGGTGTCTGCTGGAAGCCGATAGGTTTTTGTTCACTGCCAGACACAAACGGTGCAGCTGTGGCATCTAATCTCATGATAGACCGGGGCTTCGACATGTTGCGGGTGCAGATGTGTTTGAAAACTGCCTCGTCCTCTGGGCGAACAAACGGCACAGAAAGCTTGTCTCGCTCGGTACTATACAGTATAACCTTGTTCTGTGAAAGTAATACATCCGCAGAATGGGCCCTGAGCGCATCACTGCCAATGAATATCCTAATGCCATCTTCACTAGCATCGCTAGCATCCAATCCTACTATTTCAAAGGTCACAGCGATGCTTGGGATTTGATGAGAGTGTCCATTAGACCGAGAATGAGGCTGAGTAACGATGGCTTCAGCTAGGTACACGGGAATAGAAACGGTATAGTTGCCATTGATATCGCGCACCAAGGTGTGATGAAGATCTAATTCTTTCGCCAGAGAGAATTCTAGGGTTGATTTCTGTGACCCAGTACAGATATCAGCGTACAGAAGAGTTTCATGGGAGAACTTAGGAGTCAGCCAGCACCGCACAATGGACGGAACAGATCCCATGATGAACAGACTGGGTGGCGGCTCAGGCATACCAATAGAAGAATCGTCATCGTCGGCATCAAGGCCCAGACTGCTAGCATGGCCAGAAATTACTGAATGGATCGAGTGTACCGAGATACCAGCCGAACTATGACGGCCATCGGATTTGTGTGAAAGGCTTCTCTCCATCATGAGGCTGCTTCCAGGACGTACAAGACCAAAGTCTCCAGAGTTGCGGGTTTGGCTGCTGTTCCAGCCAGAACCATGAATCGCACTTTCAGCAAAACGTACACTATTCGCTCTTGACGCGGCACCACGGCGGATGGGCTCTTCGTCAGTGGGGTCCAGATGCAACGACCCAAGTAAATGGTCGCTGTGTTCATCAAGGTCGTTGAAATAATCGGTGCTACTCATAGGTTCTATAGGGTCTAAGGCAACAGCAACGTGTTAGTCAAATCATAGACCACTCAAAAGGAAGTTTGTTTAGTTGAGAGGTAATGTGATGGCTCACCTTGCTGTGGAGTTCCAGCTAAAACGCCAGGAAATGGAGAGTTCCAAACGCTCTTTATAGCAGCATCGTCCTGTTGCCGTCTTTCAAGGCGACTTAATCTCTCTGCATGATGTTTGACTTCCGTCTGGAGGCTGTTGAACTCGTCTCGATGCACAACGAAGCGAGAATCCATTCCTGACAATAATAAGCGTGCAACAGGTTTTTTGTAGCCGTATGATACGTTTAGGTTGTACGTGGGTTTCTAGCTTTCAGAGGTTGAATAGTCGGCCTCTCGAGTCGCCAGGCCACCTGCCTACGTGTATGCAGTGCTTGAAAAGAAGAGAGTACTACTAGCAGGCAGTCAGAGGCCGCTTGGCATCGCATGCAAGCGACCAAAGCCAGAGAGAAAGGCTCACGTTACTTAGTGCGTTGCCGACGATGCCAGAGAAACGGGTGCAAGAATGGCCAAAATGAACTGGATTATGTGCAAGACGAGGCAATCGGTCTTCAAATATCCCGGAACAAATGTCGGAACAAACAAGGCAAGGCACCTGCGGTACTTTAGGTAATAGACGGTCGAGCGGTTCTTCGAATATGCCAGAGCCTGATGTAGACGGGGTTCCCTATTTTAGTTGAGGGTGATGACGACGTCAGAGTGGAGTTGAGTTGAAGCTACGGCTTGGGGCTGTCTATGGCCACGATCTGTAAGAGGCGACAAGAAACGTTAGGCAGTCAAAGAAACAGAGGCTTTCCGCAATGGAGAGCGACAGTAAGTCCGTAGAAGACTCTGCAAACACGATATCGACTAGCTATCCAAGGGAAAGGGGGCCGAATGCTGTGAAAGCGAAGGAGAAAAATTCGAGTGTATGTGTAGCCTTGTGGAGGCGATGATTAGAGGCAAGGAAGGTTCTATATTAACCATAGATAGGCAGGCAAAACGGGTTCGATGATGAGTTAAATCGAGATAAAAGCAGATGAAAAATCGCTTGTGGTGATGATTGATTTGGACTCAACGCACAAGCTTTGCGAGATGGGAAACGTAATGAATTAGGAAGCGGAAACGGAAGAGAAAAGAAAACACGAAAAAAGAAAAAAGGAAAAAATCCAGGTAATTTTTAGATGGTGGGCGCTTCTAATTGTGAGGCAACGTTTTGCGTGGGAAGTCAAAACATAGGCAAGCACACCCAAAACAGCAACAATATGTCTCTAAAAACAGGAAATACGAAAAAAAATCCCAAATATATATCACTACGTAATCGTATTTGTATAGATTCTTTACTTCTTCTCAAGGCTTCGTAAAGTATAGCAAAGGAAATTAAGCTGTGATTAAGAAAGTCAGCAACAGATCGAGTAAAAAATAAGCTTCTAGTGGTATAGCCGATGCGATAGCGACGAATGGACAATAAAAGATAGCGTGAAGCAAGAAACCAGTTGAGGAAAGTTCCATTCGTCAGCAAGCCAGTAAACAGTAGTGATAAACAAGCAGATATAAAATGAGGAAACCGCAATATGCGAGCAGGAAAAAAGGAGACTTCTGAAGAAAACGAGACAAAGAGAAGATAAGTTAGTTACCATAAATATTTTAGAGGGGGGAGCCTAGGAAAGATAGAAAGGCCGAGATTGTAAAAGCTTGGCTAGGGTCACTATGGAAATTTAAAACAAGTATAAATCACAGTAGCCTTGAATATACGAAAAAAGAAACTTAATGATAGATTCAGAATGGTATAATGTGACATTCATAATGAATTCTCGAGTATTATTACGCCACGAAAACAATCACCTTAGCTGGCCTTCCCAGACAGAATAAACCCTCCAGAAGCTTAGGTGGTCGATGATGACGATTACTAAGTTTTGATACAATGGTTGGCCGTGCCCTATTATATTGTATACACGGTGTAATAGCCAAATGGTTACTGATCTAGTGCGTCTTTCACCTGTCCAGCTATTACTAACGTACAACTTCAGGGGCCTTTCACCTGTAAGTCCCTATAAGGCTACGTAGAGAATGCACGGAGTATGCACTGTATAAATATCGTCTTGATACGACAGCACGCAGCGGCTAAGGCGTTTTAAAGTGAACAATAAGACAATATATATTAGAAGTGTACTAGCAACAGGTTGTTTTTTTTTTCACTGGAGATTAGACCCCGCTTGGATCAATAATTGATTCCCAGAGCCCCTGCAAATTCACTTTATATACTATACCCGAAAACTTACTCAGGTGGGTTAATCGTCGACCAGACAGGGAACACAAAGTCCTGGCGCTGCGACTTCTCCTGCGAGACCTGCGGCAAATTCTCTTTGAGCAGCTCATAAAGAACTCTATATCCATCACCACTAAGGTGCAGACCGTCAAACAGCAGGGATGTGAGTCCGCCTTGCTTACCACACTTAGCGTCACCTAGCCACGCGCCGCTATATTCGAAGTTACCGCCGTCCATCTCAATAGCCTTGTCCATAATTCCCTTCCACAGATCAATCAGCTTGACGCCGGGTGTCTCTGCTGCCACATCGCGGACTACCTGAGAATAGGCTGCGCTGTTAGCGGATGTGCGTGTTACGCATGGATGACCTTGCGCTAGGTCGTGCTCAAGAGCCTGCATCTCATCCAATGGCGGCGGCGTGATGAGCAGAATCGTTGGGCTGTGGGCCCTAATCACTGGGTGGTTAAGAATAGTTTTGAGGTTTTCTCTATACGTATCGATGGCCACATGCTGCGTAGTGCTCGGCATTGGGATGACAGCATCATTGGCACCCAACAGAATAATCTAGATTTAAGTTGGGTTAGTATGTATGGACAATCACCGAGCTTATCAGACAAGAGAAACTAGCTCACCAAGTACTTGATTTGAGCTACAGTCTCGGACGGTGGCTGGATGATCTGGTCTAGATACCGGATGACATTCGTAGTGTTCCAGCCAGAGAATCCGCGATTCACGACATCGTAGCGACGGATATAATCTGAAGTATGTAGTGTAAGCTTCAAGGCCTCACTGATGATGGTACAACAGGTATTCGAAAGACGTACAGTTTTGCAACTCAGCATAGAGCGAGAAACCATCACGAACAGGAACCGCAAACTCGAACAGTGAGTCGCCAAGAAGGACAATTTGTGGAGGCAGAGCCTAGGCATAGTAAACTTCCCGTTAGTAGGGATAACGAGTTTACAGACGAAGAGACTGACTTACAGCAGGCATAGTGAGCGTTTTGACGGTGGGCGGATGAGAAAATAAGACAGATGAAATTGACTGGTAGAGTTCTTGTTTTGGGAGATATACAAACCAAACACTAAAGAAACCACTCTTCTTAGAGTCGGATTTTTTAGATACTCCAATTGCTACTGTAAGGAGTAACTCAGATCTGCATATTCGTGTTGTTTATCAAATCAGGATCTTTTGGGGGATGGCTGCTCTCCGGGACCCACGTTTAATACGGCGCCATACTGTGTTGTCTCAGTTGAAGTACCATCTACCTACTTTGGTGTAATGCATACTATGTACATAATACCCAAAGAGATTTGTATCTAATAATCTTATCTAGTTTCCATACTATGAATACTAAGTACCATGTAAGTACTAATTATTAGAAATGTTTATTAAGATAAAACCTTATTTATATCGAATGATTGGTGGATATTATATGTACTAGTATTTCCAAAAATCACCTAGTACTATTGTTGATTGGTAATGAGCCCTATCACTAGGGTTAGTCAATTCTTTTTTTTTTTTCCACTCATTGCTATAAGAAAAGGATGCTCTAGGCACCATAATATCTATTTAGAATCTATCAGAACATTACTATCACTAGTTAATACATATCAATCGACTCGAACTATTTGTTTATTATAAGCATACACTGAATAAGCCAATCATTGCACACCCTACTTTAACAACTATGTAGCTATATCTCATAGGTTTACCTTGGAAGAAAAGGCTTTCAAAATGCGAGAAGACAATTGTTACGTCGTGGTTCCTCTTATCAGAATGAGATCCCATTGGACGATTGCTTATCGGAGCCCCACAATGGACTGTCTACAGCTTTTTTTTTTTAAAAAATAATTTTCTATGTTTTTCTTAGTCGAGATACTACGTTAGAAATTTACTCTGAAAAGCCTCTAATGAAGCTTTTCACATCACAAAAAATTCTGCGCTTCTTTTCTTAATTCTGCAGGCCTTTGGCCAATTTTAGTCTTTTAACTGTTCTAGTCTCTTATCTTGCAGTTTCACCGAAGTTATATTCATTGCTCTTTCAAAACTAGCGAGAATGTCGACCTCTCTCGCTTCTCAGCTGGCGCAAATATCAGCCAAGTCCAAGGCCACCTTGGATGTCAAGGCTCAGAAGGCTGTTCACTCCAAGTCTCTGATTTGGGAGCCGAAGGTTGCGGCGACACAGACCTATCAGGCCATCTACAAGGCGTGCTATAGTGGGTTTGAAGACCTCTGCGGCCTCGATGCGCGCTTCGTGCCGTTTGGCAGCACCCTCTTCAGTGAGCAGAGCGCCGACGAAGACCGCACGACACTGTCCGCCGAGGAGAACAAGCAACTAGATAATAAGATCGAGAGTTTTCTTCGTCTGACTGGTAGTCGCTTGCGTTTGATGCCGGCGATCAAGGCGCTTGAATGGCTCATCCGTCGCTTTAGGTGCGTTTCCATAACTCTTGTTTCTTCTACGTTCCGTCATCTCTTCCCGTAGCTAACTTACTTCATGTCTATAGAATACACGAATTCAATACTGCTTTCTTGCTGACGACCTTCCTACCGTTCCACTCAATTCCCGCTTTTCCCACTCTTCTTTCGATTCTTCCTAAAACTCTTCCAATAGAGTACCGCTTCCTGAGCCCCTACGTTCGTTCAGCACAGAACCCGCCACGCGCTGCCATTGTGCTTCAGGCCGTCAACCAGCCGGCCTTCCTGGCCTTACTGTCGGAATACACTCTAGAGTCATGCCGCTCGTTGCAACACTACCAGACGCTAATATCGTTCTGGGGTGGCATTATGACCGAGGCCATCAACGGCCAGCTCGACAAGGCCAAGGCCGGCCGTATGGCTATTCAAGCCGATAACGACTTGACCCTGCTTCACCGTGTTGGCCCTATCCTGGGTGAAGCTCTTGTTCTCAAGAAGGTTCCACAGCTGCAGATCGCTGGCTACATGGCTCTCTCAGTGTTTGTTAGCAAGGGAGACCTTAGCGACTCTGCAGTCTCTGCTTTTATGGAGCAAGTTGTCGCGGGCTGGACTAATGAGACGGTTCGCTCTGGTCTGATCTGCATGGCTATTTTGTCACAGTATCGGTCGGCCAAGCAGGTTTCCGGCAAGGTTGCCAAGGCTTTGCTTAAGGTTGCCGACGTCGAAAAGCATCTGTTAGAGATTGGACGTGATTGGAGAATCGACAAGCTGGCCAACGGCTTCTGCTTAGCTTTGGCTGAGCGCTCTCTTAAGAAGGGCGATTCGCGCGGCTTGCGTGTTATCAAAGGTATCATGACCGCACGCATTTTGACCGAGAAACAACTATTTGTGCTCTTCAAGGTGCTACTAGTCACTGCTATGCGTCTAGATGACGAAAACGATAAGGACGGCCATATCCGCAAGGATATCGGTACTGTCTTAATCGATCTGTCTAACGACCAGGGAGAATGTGGCGAAGTGATCCAGGCCGCAATTGAGGAAGTAGACTTTGATATGGATGCGCTTGAGATGAAGCTAGATCTCTCCATCCGCCGCAAGAAAGCTCTGGAGCCAACTCAGGGAACCGATGACATGGAGAACGAGGATACCAACATGGTACAGGAGGATGTGCGTGAGACTCTGGCTACCCTCAAGAACGAAAAGGCTCGTTTGTCGCCTTGTCTGTCTACCGATGCTGGCGCTGTGTTTGAGACACTCACTCGTGTCTTCCTACTAATTGTCTCATCGCAACCCGATGATCAGTCCGTATTCGAGGACTTCTGCAAGCTGCCTGTGCTATTTCAGAGCTCTGCTGTTTCTGACACTACCTACATCTCCTTCTTCCTGCGAATTGTTAGCGGTGCCTACCCTGCGTTAGCTCGTAGTGCTGCTCTTGACATGATCAAGAATCGCCTCAAGGCCAAGGATGTCAGTGGCCAGGACTTCCAGGCGCTGCTGCCCTACTGCATGGCCGCTCTCAATGACCCTTCCAAGAAGGTACGCCAGGCTGCAACTTCTCTGGTAGTTGTTATGGACGACCTATACCCCAAGACTGCGCCATCCAATCTGCCCATTTGGGGCCAGTCTAAGCTATACACTGACGCCTCAAAGCTGCAATGGCTGACGCCCACCATGGCTACGGCTACACTACGCGAGATTCTGCTCCCGTCGCTTGAGGAATGTATCATGTCGCACGACCATGTGTGCTCTACGTTGGAAGCGGCGCTGGATTCTAGCAAGTCTTCCATGAAAAGCAGCGCCCGTCTCAGTCTACTGACGTTCCTGGCCGGCCAGGTTAGTGCTACGCCTTCCCTAGTAGTTAAGAGCCGGCTGCTCAGCGCCATCAACCGCGTGAAGGGTGTTGGCAGTACCACCCGCACTCAACTTCTGTTGCATGTCCTCATGTGGTGGGCGGAGCTTTCCCCCGAAGAGGCTCTCCGTCTGGGCCAACGCGACAATGTCGATATGGAAGCTCTCAACAAGCAAATTGTCGGCGTTATTGTGCCCAACGATGCCAAGGGTTTGGAGAGCCTGCTGGAGATTCTCAAAAAGACGGTCACATCCTCCGCTGCTGAAGTTGACGGCGAGACCCTTGAGGACCGCTCCGGATTCACTCAGGCTATCTTCAGTCGTGTGCAGAGCATGTGGCCCGCCATGAAGGCTACTACACGCTCATCTATTGCGTCAAATATGTTAGAGCTTAGTCAAAATGCCGATAGCCCTGATGCTGTGTCTAGCGAGGCTGCCGAATTGCTGCGCAACGTGCAGCTCGACACTGATGTCCTACTAGCCTTCCTAGCTACTCTTGACATGCCGGTCTCTGTCAAAACCACTGACTCATTTGAGAAGTCTCGTCCTATCTCTCTGGATGGCTCGGTTGCTGTCGCGGCTAACGCTGGCCTGCGCCGTGCTACCTTTGTGCTACAATTAGTTGAGGGCGCTGGCCCTGCTAACCATCCCCAGATTCTTAGCAGCTTATTTGAGGTTCTGTCAAAACTGCACGCTTTCCGTGCCGTTGTCGGCTCCGAGATGGGTTACCTACAGAACCTGATTCTGCAGAGCATCCTGGCCATCATCCCTGTGTACCGCTCGTCGTCCGGGCTGAAGTTGGATCTGCCCCAAAGCCATGGTGAGCTGATCGTTAACTGCATCCAGACTACGGCCAGCCCCGTTGTGCAGAACTCAGCGCTACTAGTAATTGCTAGTCTGGCGGCCACGGCCCCAGAGGTCGTTGTGCACGTTGTGATGCCCGTTTTTGCCTTTGTTGGTGCTTCTATTTTGCGCCAGAGCGACGATTACTCAGCTTACGTTGTCAACCAGACGATTAAGGAAGTTGTGCCGCCGTTGCTGGACTCGTTCCGCCGCGGCAAGCGGGATCCCGTCTCTGCTGCTGCTCAGCTATTGCTGAGCTTCACTGCATCGTATAGCCATGTCCCCGCACACCGCCGGCAGCGTCTCTTTGATACCCTTGTCGATACTCTTGGTGCACGCGAGTTTCTATTTGCTGTGTCTGCTATGCTGGTGCAGCAAGAAAATGCTAGCTCTAGCATTATTAGCTTTGTTGGCGAGCTAGCCCGCAAGTACCCGGTCACTACCCAGCTGGATACTTGTGCTAAGCTGATCAACCTCGTCTCTGAGACCTTCCAGGCCCCGCCCTCTCTTGCCGCGGATCTGCTAGGCGACTCGCTCACTGGCGTTCCTAACCCACCTGCGGCAGCTCTGCGCCAACTGACCGCTCTTACTGCTCTGCTTAGCGGCCGTCGTTTGAAGACTCAGGCTGCCAAGGCTATGGCTAAGGATGACATGGAGGCATCCGAGGCTCGTGAGCTGTATAGCCGCTTGCTTGAGTGCATTTTAACACTGGGCGAGTCGTTCAAGTCCAAGGATCTTAAGGATACGGAGCTTCTGTCTGCTCTCCGCGAGAAGTGTGGCGATGCCCTGGCTGCTCTCCTGAACCTACTATCGATTGGCGAGTTTGTCAAGGCTGTTGAAGGCCTGCTCGACCGTCCTGATACTAGCCTACGTCACCGTGTACTACAAGCCTTAGAGTCACGCATCGATGCTGAAAGCAACACCGACTCTGCCTCGCGCACTGTTCTACTGGGCTTCTTGCCTTCGCTTATTGCGACGTTGCGGGAATCGCCCGATATCCGCTACAAGCACACTGCCGTTGCCTGTATCGACAAGCTGGCTGAGAAATACGGCCGCAAAGATGTTGATGGCGTGGCTGCGGCTGCGGCTACCATCGCTAGTTCGGCTTGCCTGGGCTCATCCGATGCACGCCTTCGTCATATGTCGTTGCTGTGCTTGGCATCGCTGGTTGATGTCCTTCAAGACGCCATGGTGCCTATCCTGCCTGGAGTTCTGGCCCAGGTCATTGTGTACCTGGCTGAAACTGTTCAACCTGCCGCTAAGAACGACCCGGCCGCAGCCGAACTACATGCTGCCTGTTACACCTTCATTCTTGCGGTTGTACAGCAGTTGCCTTACATGGTTTCGTCAGCTGTACTTGACCAGATCCTACAGGTCTCGCATGCCTCTGCTGCCACGGAATCCGACATGCCGACCGACGCCGTGTCTGCGCGCATTGAGTGTCTAGAGGCTCTGGTTACTATGCTAGACGCAAAGATGATATTTGCTGCGTTTGCGCGTAGCTGGTCTGTTGCTATCAAGGCCGGCCTGGCCGCTGTTGACTTCCATGTTGGGCTGCTTGGCAAAGCCATTGACAAGCACAGCAAGGCCACGGTAACCAAGAACGTTGCTCCCCTGAGTGGCCTGCTTTTTGACGCCCTCGATATGCGTCGCGTGGCCGCGTCGCGTGGTCAGACTGCTGACCTAGCATCTCCCCGTTTCGCTGCGCTGGAAGCTGCCATTAACGCTGTGGCGCTCAAGCTTATCTACAAACTAAACGATGCCGTGTTCCGCCCTGTCTTTGGACGCCTGATCGAGTGGTCCTCTGCACTGCCGGCGGTCGATGTGTCAGGCCGTGCCCTACGTGCGCTTTCCGTATACAACTTCTTAAACGTTTTCTTTGACGCTCTCAAGGGTATTGTCACCAGCTATGCTACGTACATCCTAGATGATGCCGTGCGTGTACTTTCCACAGAGGGGATCAGCAAGAACGCTGACGAACGTCGTCTCGCCGAGTCAGTCCTGCGTCTACTCGCCACGTGCTTCACGCATGACTCCGACGAGTTCTGGCAGGCACCTTCACACTACGGCGTCATCGCACCGGTGCTACTTGCACAATATGCACGTGTATCTAGCGTAACGGGGCCTGCTGAAGCGCTCATCGATGCGACAGTGGCGCTGGCTGGTGCGGCCGACTCGCAGGTCCACCAGAAGGAACTGAACACAGCACTGCTAAAGCACATGCGCAGCGAGAATGCTAGCGTCAGATTGGCGGCGGTTGTGGCACAGCAAAAGATGGCCGATACGCATGGCGAAGAGTGGCTGGCAATGCTGCCAGAGATGCTGCCGTTTATCAGCGAGTTGCAAGAGGATGATGACGAGACCGTGGAAAGAGAAACAACTAGATGGATCGTCAAGATTGAGACTGTACTGGGCGAAAGCTTGGATTCTATGCTGCAGTAAATACGAAGCTATAAACAAAAGTCATTTAACTGTTAGTTATTTAATTATCATAAACCTACTTCACCAAGTAACATGAAAGTTTTTACAATAAGTCGGTGTTCAGTACGGCCAGTAAACATTTGTCAATAATGTGAAACTATACTGAATACTGAATATCTTGCTTATACTTTTATCTAGTTAAATAGTTACTACTAATAGTGCCTAACTCATCATAACCAGTATTCCATGTGACAGTAATACACAGTCAAAGGTAATTACACATGATTACATTATACATAAATGAGTATCTGCACACGAACATCACACTAATACTATCGTAGGTCAAATTTCGAACCTGATGGCTGTCATGTTTGTCGAGTATCCCTCCCACCCTTCATTCCCTCAACCGCAATCCGTCTTTACTTTTCTCCAGCATAGCTTTTGGCCTCTCACAAGTAAGGAAAAAGGGAAAGAAAGAATAAACGAATCTCAAAGCCGAGACTTGCTGGGTACTGATACACAATTTTCTTGATCCTACCATTGTCCGTGTTGCTCAAGTGATGCTGTCCAGTTCGCCTGGAAATATCTTGTGATGCTGGGGCATATAAACCTGAATGCTCGGAGTCAATTGTCATATGTCGATTTTACAACCCATCATGTATAATATCTGGCTCTTTAATATCACCATGATCAATTTGTAAGTCAACCGGGCCTGTTACCAGATGACATGCACATGAAAGCAGAATAACATTTCTGTTCGTTATTGCAAAGTTTGCGTTGGAATGGACCATAAGCCAAGAGCACTTCAGCTGAGACCGTATAGAAATACAAGCAAATTCTCGTGTATAACTGACACTTGATGACCATTTGCAACTCTGCAATAATTATTATATGGAAATGTGTACCTGCATGACTTGGTCTTGCAGCTTCCAGTTGGGACATTGGGTGCCCAGTGGACTGCCGTTCTGAAGATTCAAAAGACAATCTTTACTGCAGAAATCATGGAGAGGTTGTAGCTTTGTTGTTCTGTGGCTTTGATTTGAGGTAGCGAAAAGGTCGTCAGAGATCTCGAAAATCATGGCATTAACAAGTCTCTCAGTAGAGAAACTAAGATGGTCGAGCTAACTAGCGGTGCCGTTTGATTGTCGTCACTGGTAGGATCACCATTGCCATGATGGGTAAGTAGTTCGCCCTAAGCGCTGACCACTTTCAAAAGCGATATGTTCTGAGGATTCGAGATCAAGATCGTTGTAGTCAGTGCTAGCGTTAGCATCAGCATTCACTTGTGATCTTAGATGATTATCGATGGTTACATGACTGCAGCCTCAATTGTTTCTCTATGAAAGTATACAATCCCATATCCAAGTCAGACTTCCTGTAGTACGTACTAACTGTTTTTTAATAGCGAAGGCTTAGGTTGAGTTCACCAAGGAAAATGAGGAAGGATAGTACCTCTCATCAACAAATGATGTCTAGCCTGTAGTGGACAAATTTGACTCCACAGACATAACTGTACTGTGCAATAGTTTTGGGGCAGAGTCGAGATAAAGAAACTCGTAAATGCTGCTTGAGATTTTTGGCCTCGAAGTCAGCGTTGCTAGTCTTGTGGTTAATACTCAAGTTGGTCTCTTTGGATTTGAGGTTAGCGTTGAAGTTCAGCTTCCGCTTCGTCTCCGGGCTGTGCTGTACTATAGGTGCAGCATTTGCTTTAACAATCTTATTAGTCTGTGTCATCGTCAATTACATTGACCCTGCCTAACCTGTTGCTTAGTCTTAGGGAATACGGAGGTCAGATACTAATACTAGACTCGAAGGACAATATGTTCACGAACGAAGACGGAGAAAAAGACATTTTATAGATTATATGAATCATATGAAAGTCAGCGAATAAGAATAGTCAATAAAAGTTGTCGATAAGCTTAACGAGTTGCTAGCGATGAAAAACCAAGATTCGTTTTATGACTCCCTGAGAACTCTTTAGCGGTTAATATAGACGTTTAGCACAGCGGATCGACTATGCGATCGTTGCAACAAACGAATGCATAATATTATCAACGAACAACATAACTAACCACAGTGCCCAAGATTGAATGGAACAAAAATAGTAGCATCATAGCGATAGTGAGTTAACTAAGAGCTACTAGCTAAGGGTTAGCATAGGACTAGAATTATGCTTCTTTGTCCATGATACTACAATTAGTGTACTATATGATTAGACGCGGAGCGCGTGATTGTTTAGAATATTTTTGAACGTTACGAATAGAAGGGTTTATTATTTGTGCTTACATCATTCAAGAGACCTGCTTTGAACATATACTCTAAGATTAATTAGTGTAAGAAGCTATAAATACTAAAGTTGTAAATACTCATCTTACTGTTACACCAAAGGCCATTAAATTGATATTCCCCACTATCATAGGGTCTATACATGTTAGGGTTAATAGGCACTCAACGCACAGTATTTAACCCTTGTTTACGCACGGCTCATAGCTGTATGTTTGTTAGTTTACACAGTGCGTCTATCTCAATAGCAACAATCAACAACACCATTCAGCAACACAACTCCGTGAACATGTCATGACACCGAGAGCATGTTTAGGAACATAATGTCCAAGTGATTGGAACTATGGAATGTTTCGGGTACAGAAAGTTCATATACCACAACAAATACTCTTTCTTATACTAAGTGTTTGCTCCTTCCAATTTCGATAAGAACATCGTGGTTACTCTAAAGACCTCTTCGAATTCTAGCCTTGTCCTATCTTGAGTTTCCCAATTCTTAGAACTATGTCAGCCTCGCTAATGTCATGTCGTCTGGCCCTCATGCTTATTAGGTTTTTGTTGTTATGTTGAACAAAGAACGTTGCGTTATAACTTATTCACGCTGTCAATCACACATAGAAACCAATGCCTATCTGTCCCTTTTTTAATGAGACTCGTGATTGAATATGACTTTTATCGCGTTGACTTTCTCTTAGAGACGAAAAATTGGATTGGCTGATTTTCATCGGCGACCTTTTGTATCTTATCGAGCTTCCCATCAGCTTCATCCCGTTGGGTCCCTCGTCTAAGTTTGACTCTAGAGTCGGTTCAGAATCTCGACAAGATCTGACCTTTAGCTATCATCATTATCACTCGGGACAAGCAGCCGCTTGGTCTCTACATTTGTCAGTGTAATTTATCAAATCAGAGTTTATCTATTCGCCGTCTATTTGGACAGCAAAGCAGCCATCCACAAAAGTATTCGCATAGCACTTCTTCCGCGACGACCATGAGCCGTCAAGGTGCCATTTCCCCCAGTGGTCCTCGCCCCATGCCTCCATCATCACTACCAACCACGCCTTCCACGGCACGTCTTGTCCCGTCACCATTACGCCCTCAGCGCCGCACACCGGAATCAACGCCTCGGCCCGAAGGGTCTCATACTAGTAGCGATACCATTGGCAACCCCCTAGTACAGATTGTTGGTGCCTCGCCAACTCCTACACCACCGTCAAACCCAGCGGCCCAGCGAATCCCGGACCGCCGTTTCCTCGACCCCAATGCCACTACAACCCGGTCAGGTTACCGCTTGAACAGCCGACGCAGTGGACTGCCGCTTCCAGTTGTCAACGAAAACAGCGAGTCTGACTGTACCTCTGAAAGCACAGAGAGTTTCAGCCCGAGTCCCAGCCCTTCTTCTCCTCGACCATTGCCGAGCCCAGCAAGAAGTCCTCGACTGCCATTAAATACATTCATGATACCCCCTCGTTTCACCGCGAACCCAACTGTAAACGAGTATGGAATGCCCCGTGCTCCCCAAGTGCGAGAGTATACAGGCAGACTGGCTAGTGATACTCTATTACAGGCAAAGTCCTCAGTCTATGGCCAAACCCTTAACTCAGTACCTCCATCAATGTCAGCACGTGGTCGAGGCGTTATGGACCGTCCATTATCCAAACGCTTTAGCTTAGATGATATCAAAGATCTGTTTCAAAAACCACCCGAAGGATTGTACCGAAACGAACAGACTATCCGAGAGAACTCAATGTTGACGGCCGAGTTCGAAACCAACGTCAATGTAGGTAGATTTTGTACTTGAAAAACAGACCAAACCCGGTCACTGACAATACCGCTATTGCTGGTTACTAATAGGTCCCCGAAGTATCGCTTCTCGAGATACTGCAAGTTCTCCTCTGCAAGCGGTATAGCCGTGCAATATCATCGATTGCGATTTCTATTCGTCAAGGCCAGTGCATGGCGTTTGGAGGAACTCTTGATGGGGCATATATTCTAACGATTTATGCACTTCCGGACCAAATTAAAGAGACGTCAAACCGCCGAAGTACGCTGCTATTTCAGCGATCTATCAATGACTTGCTCAACATTCCACCATCGCGTGGAGTTGTACGGTTTGTCCCAATACCAGAAGAATGCCTTGGCCACAACAAGACGACAGTACTCGGCGAGGTCCAAGAATACTATCGACGGCGGAAAGAGATCGGAAAGGATACTAAGGCAATACCATCCAAAGGCGTAGGTCTAGGCCGGAAGAGTTCACGCGGGTTACTTGGAAGAAAGGTCAGTTGGTCTTGATATAGCAAATTCTTTCTATTTTTACTGACACGCCGATAGTCGTTAGGCAGCCTTCGGAACCTTCCTGATTCAAGCAAAGAACAAGACATCTTGCCCAGACGCTTTAGTATTGACAGCAAACGGACAATATTAGGCTCAAATATATCAGCAATGAAGGCAGCAAAGGAAGGAGAAGAACCACAGGGTACAAGCTTGGTAAATACGCCATTGGGCGATTCTGATCTTATCAGACAGGGCAGCAAGAGACAGAACTTTGTCGAGTTCTTTAATCGGATACACCGTACGGAAAACCCGAGTCTCAAGCGAGAGTCACGGCATGATTGTACTTGATGAGAGAGGACTGCCAGCCCACACAATATATATTGTGTGGTCGTCTGGCTCTCAAGTAGGTAAATCGAGTCCATGTATGGAGACACAGCATAACCAACTCCAAGCATAACTCCAAGCATTTTTCGTGAGTTTTAAGGCAAAAGAAAATCAGTCCCAGTTGTGCGAAAACGATATTGTTATTATTGATAGTATTGATAAGGTACCCAGCAGGGTTACAATGATGATGATATTATTACGAAGGCATTTATTTAGAAATAAAACAACTAAGAAAATAAGCAAAAGCACAAAGTTACAGAACTGATATCACAAGGTAAGTAAAAACAGAGCAGAGTTTGCAGTTTTATCTAGTGACGTCCAGTTACCAAATATACACGGCAGATATGCCGACACGGGATGCTATGCAGAAAGTCGGTTTCGAGACCGGAATCTAGTTTGTGGCAATAGGACGACGACCAGTGTTATGTTTGGCGAGAGAGGCCAAAGTGGAAATGAAGGAGATTGAAAGAGAGACAGAAAGACCACAGCATCGGTTGATCATAACGGGGACATGCGGTTCTTATGGCTCAAGCCCTCGTCAGAAGACGGCGGCGGACTATCTGCTGGCAACTGTATCGGCTCAGTTGGCGGCGGCTGGTAGTTCAAAGCTTCGGCAGTTGGCATTTCGGAGGGGATCCGCTGTTGCGCCTGCAGATACAGGTCCTCGTGGGCCTGGCCTCCCAACGGTGACTGCGGACTGACACCGGACGTGGGTGGATGCATGGCATACGGGCTGCCATTCATGCTGCCCTGGTGTTGCATGACGTGGCTATGCTGGGCATACGGCGGGATCATAGCCGGTGGCTGGGCGCGCTGAGCAGCGAGGCGGCGGCGGAGGAGGATGAAGGCAAAGATGCCCGACAGCAGCACGCCACACACGACGCCAATGACGATGCCAGCGATGGCCCCGCCCGACAGTCCGCTCTTCTTTTCAGAGCTACCACCATTGCCAGAGCCACCTGTGGCTGAGCGCGTGGCTGAGCGCGTAGCTGAGGATGCTGTGCGCGTCACCAACAGCTGCAGATCGGAGTCGGCGAAGCCGCCGGATGGAGTACTTAGTGTAGCTGAACCGCTAGCGTCGCCGCCGATGACGGAGATGATAATCGGTGGCACCTGGTAGACGGTCTTGGTGGGCACGTAGTCATACCACGCGACGTTGTTGGGGTTGTTGAAGCCGGTATCCATGTTGTGCGTGCCCCATTTATCGCCCGCATCGCAGCTAGACCACTGCGGAAAGGTGCCACCGATGACGAGCATCTGGGCGCCGTTAGAGACCATGTTGCAGGAGCTGGAATAGTGCCAGGCAGTGCTGTTGGACTTAACGGAGTATTTGATCCACGTGAAGGATGGCAGCGAGAGTACGTACGAGTCATCATAGCCGGGCTTGCTTGCGTCGGTGTTGGCACCACCATAGAAGTAACTGCAGCCAGGTCAGTCAGTCAGTTAGTCAGTCACGAGAGTCTACAGGCTGCTTACATGTTATACGATGACCGATCCGCAGCCCACGCACCATCAGCACAGAACCGCCGCCGGTTACCCGGCACATCGCCTGACGCCTTCTGCGTATACCAGCGCTGGTTCGCGATATCATACAGCAAGATAGAGTCCATGGGCTGCGGCTCGGTCGTGCCGTTGCCGAAGCGGTCGATGATGCCGCCAAAGTACACGAGCATGCCGGTATCGCCCATCGGTAGATAGATCATGACGCCCTCAGCGCGACGCAGGCCATCATTGGGTGCCGACGAGTTCTGCCAGCTGTTTTCGTCCATGTCATACACCAGCAGATTTGCTGTGGCAACAGGTGTGGCGCCGGACCACGATCCGCTCGTGACGTTATTCTGCCACCCGCCAAAATAATAGCCATAGCCGTAGCCAGGCGGCGATACGGCGGCGCCATAGCTCAGACCGGCAATTATAGAATCATGTTTGTACGTTGACGTTAAGCTGGTCCAGTTGTTGGTGATTATGTCATATTCCCACAGCTCAGCGTTGGTCGGCGGCGTCGATGAGCTCGGATACTCGCCGCCAAACAGATACAGCTTGTTGTCGACCGGGTCGGCCCAGAGTGCTCCACCCGCCGTTGATGGCACCTGGCCTGGTTTGGTGATGTTATCGTAAAGCTGCGGCATTCCGTTAGGCGCGACCGAGCTCAGGGTCTGGTAGAGGAAGTTTGTATCTGATCGGTTCACCACGCCACACCCAAGAGGGAGGCGCACAGTTGTTAGTCGGCAGCAACGAGACAGACACAGAAGCAAATAATTTAATCCAAAGCTTACTCGTGACATTTATCAGGTTGGTACCGCTGCCACTCGGCCAGTTGAGCAGTCCGCTGTCAATATATAGGATGTCGTTGACCACGGCTGTCCGGTGGCCCCAGCGGCGGCAGAAGTTATTGATTTGGCTGTTTTCCTGTAGCGATAGTTGAATAAGGGCAGCAATTCCCAGAAGAAGGCCGAGATGGCCACTCCGGCGGTGCGGCATGGCTGGATTCGATTTGAGGATAGAGGAGTCTTCTCGGCGGGGGGG